>JAIFZK010000118.1:1547500-1565000 GCA_027481765.1 Tenualosa thibaudeaui | reverse complement strand
ACTGAGAGGACAAGGAAGGAAGAGTGTTTGGGGTGTGTGTGTGTTGGGAGAAAAGATAGAGAAGCAGAGTGCATGTGAATACATGTGCATGATAAAAAGTGTGTGTGTGTGTGTATCAGAAGAAGAGTCACATGTATAATTGATCCTGTTAGCCTGTTGGCCACTGTGGGGTTGGGACAGACAAGAGAGGAGACAGCACAACAAATGTATGCCACTTTTGTTTACATTTCCAATAAAAGTGTGCTATAAAGTGTGCTATAAAGTGTGCTATAAAGTGCGCTATAAAGTGTGCTATAAAGTGTGCTATAAAGTGCGCTATAAGGTACTTTTGAATTCATTATTGGGTTTTGCATATACCATGCCATTAATCATGATTAATCACAGGAACACATGCGATTAATGTGATTAAGAATTTTTACTTTTGCCCAACCCTAGTATGTATATGAGTGAGAGACAGACTGTGTGTATATGTGTGTGCGCACAGTGAATGAGTGAGTGAATGTGTGTGTGCAGAGGGTGTGTGTGTGTTTGAGAATCTGCGGGGTGGGTGTATGTGCACAGTGAATGTGTGTGTGCATGAATGAGTTTTATGCATCATTGTTTCATTTTATTTTTAATGAATTGTACAAATCTTATTGTACCAATTATTAACTAGTCAATACAGCACTTTACATCTGAATCTGAGTGAGAGTGTGTATATGTCTGTGTGTGTGTGTGTGTGTGTGTATAGAATAGAATAGAACAGAATAGAAAGTCTTTATTGCCATTATACACAGTATAATGAGATTTGTCTGTGTGTGTGTGTGTGTGTGTGTGTGTGTGTGTGTGTGTGCACACCTGTCTTTGACCCTGAGGATGAGCTGATGGAAGCGGTCCACATGCTCAAAGCTGGCCTTGTCTGTGACAGAGAAGACGATGAGGAAACCATCACCTGTCCGCATGTACTGCTCCCGCATGGCACTGAACTCCTCCTGACCAGCTGTGTCCAGAACTGCACACACACACACACACACACACACAAAGGCACACAACCACACAGGCACGCGGAGACACACACAAAAAGTATTTATGAACATGCACATTAAATAAAGCCACACACACACACACACACACACACACACACACACACACCTCAGATGTACCCATTCAGTAAAACCACACAGACATTAGGAGCTTTGGGATCTATGGGATCCACTGAACATGAGCACACAAGCCTTTCTCTTTAGGACCACAGACTGTATTTAAAAGCGTTTAGAACAAACGTATACTGTTCCTACAAACACACACACACACACACACACACACACACACTCTTTCCTACATGTTATAATATTACACAAAATTTCACCATCTATTAATATGCAGCTGCCAGGCATCTCTACCCACAATCCTCTGGGCCTGTGTGTGTGTGTTTGAGAGAGAGGACGCTGGGCACAAGCAAAAGCAGGAACACACACACAAACACACACACACATCACACTCTTGTGCTTCCTGTCTTGTGTGTGGAAGACTGATGGGTCACCTACATGTGGGCATGGAAGGACACAGGTTAAAGCAGGAGCATCTCACACACACACACACACACACACACACACACACACACACACACACACACACACACACACACACACACACACACACACACACACACCTCCTTAACCCTTAATTTCTCTCTCTCACACACACACACACACATACACACACACACACACACATCCTTAACCCTTAATCTCTCTCTCTCACACACACACACACATACACACACACACACACCTCCTTAACCCTTAATCTCTCTCTCTCTCACACACACACACACACACCTCCTTAACCCTTAATTTCTCTCTCTCACACACATACACACACACACACACACACACATCCTTAACCCTTAATCTCTCTCTCTCACACACACACACATACACACACACACACACCTCCTTAACCCTTAATCTCTCTCTCTCACACACACACACACACACCTCCTTAACCCTTAATTTCTCTCTCTCACACACATACACACACACACACACCTCCTTAACCCTTAATTTCTCTCTCACACACACACACACAGAGACACACACACACACACACACACACACACACACACACACACACACACACACACACACACACACAGTAGATACGTAGAGCAGGACTGGAAAAAAGAGGCACATTCCATTCCTGGCTTCTAAATATAAATAAGACATAGGTCAAAGTGTAGACAAACACACACACACACACACACACACAAACACACACACTCACTAGGGCTGGGTGATATGGCCCAAAATTCATATTGTGATATAATTTCAAGCATAGACGGTATGTGGTCTATATTGTGATATATTCTACTTTAAAATACAATTTCACATGTGCAATACTTTTCTCCAAAAATAATGAGCCTCCAAGATGAGTCAAACTTTGGTCAGATCATTACTAATTTTGAATACTAGAAATACTAAATAAAGACTTAATTAAACTAAAGGAAAAGTGTCAATAATAAAGTGGTTTAGAATGAAAAGCAAACTGAGTTCCATCTCACTTGACCTAACATGGTTGAGAACATGGTACTGTAAGCTTGTGTGTGTGTGGGGGGGGGGGACCCTTCTTCCACAGAGCGACGCACCATAGAGTCACTCAGTCACTCAGCGCACCTGAAAGTTTTATTCAGGGAGACGGCAAAAGATGTTAAAGATACGGATACGGTTACATAAAAACAGAAACGATGCCTAGTCATTTACAGGTTTAAAAATGCATTTATCTGTGTGATCGATAGATAATAGATAGATTATAGATGAGTCTGTATGAAATCAAAACACATCTTGTGTTTGTACTTGTGTGAGTTTCAAAGTGTTTGCCTACAATACATGAATACACAGGCTAATGCAAATCAAAACCAAATCTGGACTGGGCTACACACACACACACACCGCACCTATTGCCTTATCTTTGGCCAAATTTATATTTATATTGTTATATTGTTTATACCACCCACACCTAACACACACACACAACCATACTTGGATGCTCTCTCTCTCTCTCACACACACCATCATTAAACTAATACAACTAATACTAATATAGATGCAAATTGAGTGTTCCTCAATGACCCACTGGCCATCGATCTCTGTGTGCTTCACATGCTTCACAAGTCCTCAATTGTGGGGTCATAGTCCTTCTCTCTCTCTCACACACACACACACACACACACACACACACACACACACACACACACAGTGCTCCTCACCATCTAAGATGGCCCACTGGCCATCAATCTCTGTGTGTTTCAGGTAGGAGTCCTCGATGGTGGGGTCGTAGTCGGGCACAAAAATCTTCTGGAAGAACTGAATTGTCAGGGCACTCTTGCCCACGCCTCCATCTCCCACCACCACCAGCTTGTATGTGGGGAGGTTGTCGCTGGGCACCGCGCTTGTTGCCATGACAACCACGTCAGCAGCAGGCAGCAGCTACAGCTACACCAAAGAGAGAAAAAGAGAGAGAGAGAGAGAGAGGGAGGGAGGGAGGGAGGGAGGGAAGGGGATAAGAAAGGAAGAAATGGAAGGAATATAAACAAAAATGGAGGGGGGGTAGAAAATGATGGAGAGAATGAATTGGAGAAAAAAAGACAGAAGAATCAGACTCCAGCGTGGCTGCTGCTTATGGTGTCTCCATGACAACAGCCCAACAACCCCCAATCCCCGCCCCCTTCTTCCTGCAACCAAGAAAAAAAACATCAAAGGAAAAGACAGTAAGAAAGAGAAGAGAGGAGGAGAGGAGAAGAAGGAGAAGACAAGTAGGAGAGAAGAGAGGAGGGGAGCAGGGAGTCTTTTATCTGCTCCAAAGAGGAGATGAAACACTTCTCTGCATTCCTCCACCAAAGCTCTTCTCTCCGCCTCTCCTTCGTTTTCTCCCTACCTCCCTCTTTCCTCCATCTCTCCCCCTCTCCTCCATTTCTCCCCCTCTCTCAGTTTGCCCCCCTTCATCTCCCCCTACCTCTCTCCTCTGTTTTCTCTCTCTCTTCCCCCTCCTTCTCTCCTCTCTCTCATTCTCTCTCTCCAGAGAATCAGAAAAGGTGTTAGTCGGCCTCATAAACAACAACAGTCATCAGCTCTAAAACAATAAACAAAGCAAGACACTCACACACATACTCACACACAACAAACAAACAAAACAAGCAAATACACACACACACACACACACACACACACACACAAATACACAAACATACACACATGCACACAGCTAAATCAAGCCTAACCAGAAAGCTAAGTCAAAATTGCAGGAATGACTATGAGTATGAGTATGAGTATGAGTATGAGTATGAGTATGAGTATGACTATGAGTATGAGTATGAGTATGAGTATGACTATGAGTATGAGTATGACTATGAGTATGAGTATGAGTATGAGTATGAGTATGAGTATGACTATGAGTATGACTATGAGTATGAGTATGAGTATGAGTATGAGTATGAGTATGACTATGAGTATGAGTATGAGTATGAGTATGAGTATGAGTATGCTTACACAGCAAACTGTGTTCTAAAGCCAAACGAGAGAGAGAGAGAGAAAGAACAAGATGGAGAGAGAAAGAAGAGGGAGTAAAATATGCTGACCACAGTCTTCTCTCCTCCTCATTCCTGCCGTGAGATTGTGCATCTCTCTCTCTCTCTCTCTCTCACACACACAAACACACACAGGAAGTACGGTCTAGACACTGGGATTACAGCGCTCATGGTCCAGGCCAGCATCTCACAGAGGAGACAGACAGACCCAAAATACAAACACACACACACACACACACACACACACAAATGCACACACACACACACGCACACACACACACACGCACACACACACACACACCATCCCACTGCTACCACAGCTAGCTCAGTGTGAGCCTTTGTCTAAGTCTTAACTCAGACACCCAGGAAAGTAAACACACACACATACAAACACACGCATGCACGCACGCACACACACACACACACTAGAGAAAGGGCAGCACCCAAAGCAAAAAGAAAAAACACACACCACTACACAACTACGTGTGTGTGTGTGTGAGACACCTGTTAGCACCAGGCTTTTAGCTGTACACTGTGGATGTCTGTCTGTATGTGTGTGTGTGTGTGTGTGTGTGTGTGTGTGTGTGTGTGTGTGTGTGTTGGATAGGCAGTCAGTTTACTCTCCCCTCATGTGACGAGCGAGGAGGACTGACGCAACACACAGTCATCAGCCAACGTCATCAGCAATGGTTTTGTTTTGCTAGTGCTGCTTCTCTCTCTCTCACACACACACACACACACACACACACACACACACACACACACTGACTGAATTAGAATTCCCCTTTCAGAAAGAATCATCACCCAGGACCTCTAAAACACACTGGCGTTCAGAAGAGGAACTGATAAGGTCAAAAGCAATCCAGTAGACTGATGCATTAGATTATCGGTTCTACTTGATACCCGGTTCTCGGTTCCCACCCCCAGACCGGCGCGTAGCGTATAAACAAAGAGCAACTTGTATGTTGTGTGGAGCTGAGGCTTTCAGCCTGGCCTCCCTCCCCTCCCTCCCCTCCCTCCCCTCCCTCCCCTCTCTCCCCTCTCTCCCTCCCTCCCCCTCCCTCCCTCCCCTCCCTCCCTCCTCCCTCCCTCCTCCCCTCCCTCCCTCCCTCCCTCTCTCCCTCTCCCTCTCCTCCCTCTCTCCCTCTCTCCCTCCCTCCCCTCTCTCCCCTCCCTCCCTCCTCTCCCTCTCTCTCCCTCCTCCCTCTCTCCCTCTCTCCCTCCCTCCCTCTCTCCCTCCTCCTCCCTCCCCTCTCTCCCTCTCTCCCCCCTCCCTCCCTCTCTCCCTCCTCCCTCTCTCCCCTCCCTCCCTCTCTCCCTCCTCCCTCCCTCCCCTCTCTCCCCTCTCTCCCCTCCCTCCCCTCTCTCCCTCTCTCCCCTCCCTCCCCTCTCTCCCCTCTCTCCCCTCCCTCCCCTCCCTCCCCTCTCTCCCCTCTCTCCCCTCCCTCCCTCCCTCCCTCCCTCCTCTCCCCTCTCCTCCCTCCTCCCTCCCTCCCTCCCCTCTCTCCTTTTCTCCTCAGTGGAAAATGGAGCCAATTCCTCAAGCTGACACCATCATTTAGGAACACAGAAATGAACAAACACAAACATGGGCTCTCCTCGGCCGCCGCGCTTCAGTACAACAGAGTGAGTGTGCTAATGTAGCCTAGTGGGCCTTTGGGTCCGTGGGACGGTGGGGGCCTGGGGCCTGGCCGGCAGGCGGCTGGTGGTCCAGTCGCTGCACAATGGCCTGGGCTGATAGGAAACTGGGCGTGGGGCTGTGGCAGCAGGGCTCTTCCTGTGAGCCACAATGGAGGGAAGCTGTTCATTTCCTCTCTCAGTTGCTCGACGCGGCTCCACTCCACTTGCAGCTGCCAACCAGGAAACGGCCCTGCTCTGTGTCTGCAACGCTCTGTGCTTCCTTCAGCATGGCACAGAATCAAGACTCTCAGGAGAGAGAGACAAAGAGAGAAGGGGAGAGAAAGAGAGAGAATGGGAGAGAGAGAAAGAGAGAGAGAGAGAATTAGAGAGAGAAAGAGAGAGAATGAGAGAAAGAGAGAGAGAGAGACTGAGAGACAGAGAGAGAGAAAGAAAGAATGAGAGAGAGAAAGAGAGCGAAAGAGAGAGCAAGAGAGAGAGAGAACGAGAAAGAGACAGAGAGAGAGAAAGAGAGAAAGAGTGAGAGAAAGAGAGAGCAAGAGAAAGACAGAATGAGAAAGAGACAGAGAGAGAGAGAGAGAACGAGAACGAGAAAGAGACAGAAAAAGAGAAAGAGAGAGAGAGAGAAAGAGTGAGAGAAAGAGAGAGAGAAAGAGAGAGAGAAAGAGAGAGAGAAAGAGAGAGAGAAAGAGAGAGAGAAAGAGAGAGCGCAACCCTGGGTAACACCACTCATCATCGTCTCCAACAAAGTACCCTAAAGCTCACACACACACAGACACACACACACACACACACACACACACACACACACACACACACACACACCAAATCAAGCAATACCAGATCCAACCAGACCAAAACAAACAACACCTGACTTAACAACAACCCTTACCACCATCACACAAGAAGACACCAAATGAAACCAGTCCAGATTAAACGAGCCCAGAGCAAAATCAAACAGGTAAACCCCAGACTGCTTTAGACGGTGATAAACAGCGGACTACTGCACAGTCACCTGTGGTCTTCATGACGCCACCATCCCAGACACCTCGCTGCTCTCACGCCTCTCATCCGGCATGGCAGAGTTCGGCTCAGCTCACCTCTGGGTTCTGGTACAGACTGGACTGGACCCGGGCTAGACTGGTTTGGGTTGGGTCTGGCTGGTTCAAACCACACCTAAACCCACAAGTGGCTGGCCTGAGCCTGGACCTAAGCTAACTGGGCCCAGTGTACACAAGTGCCAAGGGTCCTCCTTGACAGGACAGCTGAGACACTGGGACGTTTACAGACAGACAGAAACCGAAGGGAACTCTCAGCCCGTAAGGGTACGCAGATGTGTGCATTAAAAAGAATCACCTCAGTCAAACCCCAACTTCTGGGACAGGCAGATCTGTACACAGGGGAGTTCCACTGTGTACTGGAGTCCAGTTGGTAAAACTTGGATTGGGGAAGTGAGCAGGTTGAAAGGGAACACTACTGAATAACAAGTGGAATATCCACTTGATGGATCTGTGTAAATATAAATATGTTATCTGCGGAACTGTTCGCGTGTTTCAGCTGAAAGATCAAGTCGCAATGTTTCATTAGTTGTGCGATAGCCTGATCTTAATGCTGGACAGGAGGTGGGCATACTGCGAGTCTAGCTCTTTTAACGATTGGCCTAGCTCATACCAAGAATCAATGAGGGGATTGTCGAAGGAGCATATGGTTAATTGAGGAGTCCATAATTCAATTCTCACATCAACTGCCGTATTATGACAGCCAACATCCATTATTCTCGCCCCAGAGAAGAAAGTGCATGTGTAGGCTTGGAGGCAGTTAAGTGGTGACCTCATCTTGTTACTAAAATATACTGTAGCACAATATCGCCTTCACAAAGCCCTGCCGCTTGGCGAACAACGGCACAAGAGGGGCCCGCATATTTTGGTGGTGAGACGTCTACAACTGCGAAAAGTGAGTCAACGGGACTGGCCGCGTCACACTGCCTACACTACAGTTGGGCTGGGTGGCCAAATAATGGCCATGTTGCTGCTTTAAAGGCTGCTGCTGATTGAGAATTAAAATCTCCCCGAGATGGAAAGGTGCGTTTTTGAGACCAATGGTTTGACAGACAGCTGTCACTTCCATGTGGTCAGACACATGACTGTAAATGATGTAAACGTCTATTTGCCATTTGTTGGGCAAGGGCGTCTCTACTGTTACTTCACATCTCCGTCCGCAATTACACGCACACTGAAAGGCATTTCTATCCAGTTTTGCACCTCATCTCATTGTTTCTAAACGTGTCCGGCCAGCCCAAACGCAAACCTGGCCTCAGTACTGCTCGTCAGATTAAAACGAGATGTTACTTGTCGAGAAGAAATGTCTTGTGCTTCAGATGAGGTGAGAGGAAATGGCCAAAACTTACCAAGTGATGATGTGCGACGCGTGTACTGCAGCCTTCTCAGCGTTCACTCGGCAGTCGGCTCACCATTTCCTTTAAACGGTTTCCGTTTACGCGTCCAATTTTGTCCCAAACTCAAACGTTTCAATAATATCATATTTCATATTCCTATTCTGTGTGAGACCAAGCTCATCTACACAACAAAACTCTTGGTGTAACCAATTCTGTGTATCGCAACAGCTGATACTATAAATAGAAGGTCTTTGTGGGGGAAAATATTTAATGTCTTTTAAAAAGTCGGGCATCACTGCCAAAATTCTACTTTTAACTTGATTATTGTGCTTTTCTGAGTTGCTAAAGTGCTTTTACCAATTTTGTCAGACACAAAACGAATAAGAGTTTTACAAAAACGTGACTGTTTAAAACTTGACACTCCCTTGGAAGAGGGAATGGACTCGTCCAAAACCCTCCAACGCAACCCGTTACTTTTAAAGTGAAACGGGCGCAGACCAACCCAACCCCGAGAAAAGTGGAAGTCCAACAGAGACTAGTTGAATGGAAGTAAACCACAATATTTCCGCACATTTAAAAAATTGCATCTATTTTAGTTGTCTTCTGTCCATAAAAGTTCAGCAGCAAATATGAAGTTTGCAGGCAAATCACTGCGCCTGCATTGTGTCGAGAATGTCGGTACCTTCTGCAGTGTGTGATGTCTCAAGACCTAAACACCCCCGTACTGTACACAGGTGTAGCAGATCGTCCCCAGAGAAATAGTCAGAAGTGGTTCCGGTCCGTGTTACGCTTAATGCGTTTTCTCTTCTTTCCCACACTTGGTTTAGCGTTGAGCAGCTCACTTGCACTTCCCCTGTAAACTAATGAATAAAAAATCTAAAAGCAGAAAACTACATAGTAATAGTATTTATAAAACTTGTGTGACAGACTTGTGTATCGTTAGTCACGTCATGCAGTCATGTAGGTCTACACATTAAAATGCACATTTCACTACATGTAGTCTATGCAATTTAGTATTGCATACTATATGTGACAACAAACTTTACTGAATTTAATTCTGTGAACGAAATGCATGAAGTTGTCATGGTTAACCCACAATGGGTGGTCAAAACTGTGCTAAACAAAAGAGTATTTAATACCTCGTGGACTTGAAGAATCACCAGAGTGTTTCAACCACATCCCAAACCTTCAGTCAGACACCAACCTTATTTATTATCCAGGGAAAATGTGGCTGCAATGATGAACCGTATATACTCTCTCTCTCTCTCTCTCTCTCTCTCTCTCTCTCTCTCTCTCTCTATATATATATATATATATATATATATATATATATATATATATATATATATATATATATAATAAATAAGGTTGGTGTATATATATATATATATATATATATATATATATATATATACTTTGAACTACTGCACTGGTTTTGCCTCCAATTCCAGAGGTTATACAGGTTATAAGTAGTCAGATAATATTTTTATGTTTTATAGTCATTTTGTTTTTATGGTCATGGATTCATTTTTTAGTCACCCAAGCCTGAATGCTATACTGATAGCTGCTGTAATAAGAAGGTAAACAGTAGATCCCAGGGGTCACATAAATGGCAGATGCAGCAGGAGCAGGTCTACTACAGAGGCCCCATCAGACCGCAAATGGTGCAGAAGTGCGGTTTTGGACCTGATTGATTTCCAATGCTCATAAACAGGTTTGACCACACACACTGAGTGTGTGTTTCTGGAGTTCTGCTGTGAATACAAAGGTGCAAACACACCACAAACACACACCATTCACATACAGCAACTCCAACTGCACTGAATGAGTCCTGACACAGGGTGTGTGTACATACATACATACATACACTGGCACACACCAACACACACAGATATATACACACAAATTCGTACATGCACAGACATGTGTGCACACACAGACATGTGTGCACACACACACACACACACACAAATACATACTTGTACTGACATGCATATGCACACACACACAAATATGTTCATGCACAGACACACACACAAATATGTTCATGCACAGACACACACACACAAATACGTACATGTACAAACACACACATACACACAAACATATACACATGCACCTCTCTGGAAATGCACGGCTTGTTAAATGGGTGGATGCATTAACTGTACCAGGAGAGAGAGAGAGAGAGAGTGCCAGTGTCACTCCGGAAAACAGACACACACACACACACACACACACACACACCATGGTTAAAAGGATCCACTTTACATTGAGGTGTGTGTGTGCTGTTGCTAGGCAATGGCTGCTCCTCAACCCCCCACCCCCAGACTCTAACTGGAATGTGAGCTGCCTCTCACTGAGATTTCTCAGAATCGGACATAACACACCAATGCGCACACACACAACACACTAATGCACATCTCTCCTGGTCAGAACGTACTTCTCTGAATCTCTGAGAGAGGAACAACACAAAGCTATTATATCTCACTGGAATCTGTGATTTAGAGCATGACAGCACCATCCCCATGAGCTGGAACGATCTGATCTGTTCCTGACGTGAGCAGAGGAGACATGATGAGCTTGTCTTTGTTGTACCTCCCAACAGCAGAGAGCTGTGAAGTGGAGAAAGCTGTGGCAGCCTCTTTGTCAAACAGAGCCACCAAACACAGAGCCCATCTTGACAGGCATGCTCAAGTGGAGAGAAAGCCATCTTCTGTCTCCAGCATCTTCTAGTGGCGCATCCACAGGATGTGATGCGATTCCTCTTCCTATCTGCGGCTGCTTCGCTGCTGTTGAAGATAAGGACTCCATCCTCCCCACTCGATACCTCGTTGCTAGGGGCAACAGCAGTGATGAAAGCACTGCTCATATGGAGACCGAGGCTTTCATGTCCCCATTCATTGGAATGCCTTCAGCTTTCCGTCTGGAGGTTTAAGGGCTGAATCCCAATGACAACACTGCCCACCTGTCTTGTACAGCACACCCCTCAGCATGTAGGCTAAAGCATCTGTTTAATGACATTATAATCCCAAATCAACGGAGAGTATGCCTCTATAGGGATTACAAAATCAAGTAAAACATGAAGCACTTTGTAACAGGTGTGCACACTCACCGTGCGTGATCGGCTAATAGTTATGCGAGTATGTCGGTCAAACTTTGCCCTCTCTGACAGATTCATTCATAAAGTGACCATTCATTGATAAGTGGTGTAGTGGGACACACTGTTTGTCACGCTGTCTGAACCAATCGATCTAGATGGGGAACAGGAACGGATTTATCAAGACGGAACTGTAGTAAGAAAACACATCCTGTCAGCTCACTGTTATGGCCCCCATTATTAGTCTTAGACTGAGGACAGAGACGACCAAACCAGTTGTAGCCCCCATACGAGAGGTCTACCTGCAATAAGGCAACAGACCAGCAGGTGGCAGTATAAACTAATTAAAAGCTGACCGCTCACGTGATGAACTGCAACAAGCCTCGCTAACTGCGCGTCATTTCAACCGAGATTAATCATTTAAGTCTAAACGTCAAAAAAAAAAAAAAAAAAAAAAATATACAAAATTAAACCAGGCCAGCTCACAACGAATTAAAGTAAAACATTAGGCTACGGCTAAACGGCTAAAAACAGACCGTCCAGGTATTTCTCAAAAAAATTAGCGAAACTCAGGTAAGAAACACAAAAGAAAACCCGCACGCACTCCGGTAGATGGCGCGGATTCATGTGTTCCAGGTCACTGCGATGACTCACTATTTTCTGTCTGCAACAAGGCATCCACAATCCGCAGCAATCTATTTCTTGGAATTCAAATAGCCTAGCTTCAATTCAATTCATTCATGTTTTTTTTAGAAAGGCAGTGGCAAAATATTGTCTCTGTTATGCTCCGGGTTAATCAGACCCTGCGATTCTTAATAATAATAGTAATAGGCCTAAATAATGGGACCTCAGCAAGCAGCAGGTGCTTTTTGACAAATCAAAACTGCATTGTGGTCTCAGAACAGAGACAAGCAGGGCTAGACAAGCCAGGACAATTTAAGAAATACGCCCTCATTTCGTGCATTTTCACTGGCACAAAAAGTTTGGACATTTCTCATGTTGCCAGCAAATTCTTGACCCGAGTCGTGTGAAGAGGAATATATCCAAACCGTTCTCGCTCATTGACCTTTTACTGTGTCTCCCTCTCTCTCTCTCTGCTGCTTACAGGACCGGATGCGTCATTCCCAGCCCGTCAAGCCGAGCGGGGGGAAGCGAGCGGACCGGGAACAGGAGGCTCCGCAGCGGTTTCCAGTTCACTGCCCTGACCTGGATGTGCATGTTAGTCGCGCAGCTTCTGTTTCTTCTGCTGTGAGAAGCCACTCCGAGTGGGCAGGGGCGAGAGGGAAGGAATGCCCTGAATCCATTATGCCGTCTGTCCGACTTACTCAATGATAAAAATAAACAGAAGAAGGCAAAATTGTAACCATGTTTGTCTGAGATCATTAGTGTTGTGTAGGCCTAAATGGGATTTCCTCTACAACATAAAAGGTTCTCTCTGTAGCCTACTGAACAAACAGGGGTGCATAGGCCCAACCAGGTGATCTTTGAGGGCTTAGGGTCTAGAGGAGAAATCTGCTGTGAATGAATCAATACTGCTGTTTGACGTTGCTAGGAGCTGTCGGTAGGTATGAGAACAAGAGAATGCAACGTAGGATTCGCTAAACAGCAGCTAAGCTAAAAGGAGTTAGTATTAGCTGTTGTTTCTCCTTTAAGGATGAGGAGCAGTGATGGGGATTTAGCCCATGCACATTTTCCCTGGAGGAGACTGTTGCACCAAAGATAGTAAGCTCTATGCATGTGATCAGAAGCACTGAGCTTTAAGGAGGGATATAATTATAAATTATTATTATAAATTATAAATATCTGGAGAGTGTGTCTAAGCCCTGACCCCCATACATCTCAGTGGCCGGGGCTGGACAATCCGTGATAAACGCCATATTGAACATTGGGGCTCGGATCCAGCGCCGGTCGGCTCCTTACCATGAGCTCCAATGCGGGAGCTGGAAATGATGCATGTCCCAACGTCGATTTTACTGGATGTTCTCGAAAAGGGATTTTACTGGATGTTCTCGAAAAGGGATTTTACTGGATGTTCTCGAAAAGGGAAAGTCGTTATCCAGTCCAGAGGGTCGTGATAATGCACCTAGCTTGCTTGCAACATCGCAAGAAGAGGAAAATGTTTATTTATTTAGCAGACACTTTCATCCAAAGCAACATACATTTTGTGAACTGTCAGTTGAGGGCCAGTCTCCCCTAGAGCAACTTAGAGTTAAGTGCCTTGCTCAGGGGCACAACGGTGGCAGCCACCACAGTTGCTCAGGATTGTGCGTGGAGTCACTCGAAAGCACAACATATTAGACACCCCTTCTCGTCGGCTCCCCCAGAAACACACTGAGTAACGTTTGGCTGTAGCTGTCGGATGCACGTGCATGAGAGCTTGTGCACAAACTGCTTCCTTTTATGCCCCATGCGGTGCCATACTTGAAAATAGCACATGCTAACTGGCTTATGCTAATCTACACGCTCTTGACCCCCTGGTTTGAATTGAAGGTAATCAATTTGCTAATCAAATCTGTTCGCTGATAGGCAGCAAAGCCCTACCCATGTTCACTGATTGGTTGCACAGTGCTCCCTCTATTAGCTGATTGGCCACACATCCCTCCCTCTGTTCGCTAATTTTCCACACAGCGCTCCCTCTATTCGCTGATTGGCCACACAGTGCTCCCTCTATTTGCTGATTGGCTGCACAGTGCTCCCTCTGTTAGCTGATTGGCTGCACATCCCTCCCTCTGTTAGCTGATTGGCCACACAGCGCTCCCTCTGTTTGCTGAGAAAGAGGGGGTCATTAAAAAAAAAACAGGAAGTAAGGTGGTCATTAGAAATACAATGGAGTAAAGGACTTGTGAGTGGCGAAGGTGCTCTAGGGGAGACTGGCCCTGATGTACAAATGGAAGCTGCTTTGAAGAGACGCATCTGCTGAACGCATCAATGGAAATGTAAAGGAGATGTCTGGCATAGCAGACATCTGTGTGACCTTGAACAACTGGGCTATGTTGAATCTGATGCAACAGACCAAATAGTGATTTAGCAGCTAATCCTAACCGAACAGGGCACAGAAACTTGCTTTTCATTTTTAACTTTTTTATGCCCCATTCAGTTAAGATTCTGCTTACATGCTGTACCAAGAGTATTTTAAAAGCCTCAATCCCAGCGATCACCCACCAGAGACACCATTGCCTCAAGTACCGTCGAAGCCAAAATGCAAGATGGCCGCAGGCCTACCTTCAGATTCATTAAAGTAGACCCCTAAAGACCCCTATGAAGATGGTTCTCTTTGCTAGGAAAGCTCATGGCTTTTCCAAAGATTGTCTTGACCATTTTGTCCCAGTCAAGGTCTGTCTAAAAATAACATTTCAATTCAAACATTTGTTTCTTTTCATGAGATTTTTTAATATACAACATAGTATTTACAGATATTTAACAGGCGACACTATGTAGATCCGACCCACCCTTCTCCCTCTACAGGGATCTTTTATTTCACAAATTTTTAATGATAAATAAAATTTTAAAATCGTACCCCCCCCCCCACCCCACGCACACCCTACCCCCAATCAATGAGTTCTCACATAGAGCTGAAGTTCCCCAGTCTGTCAGCTGAAAGTGCTGTCCATTCCAGAGGCGCACCAAAGGGTCTTGTGTACAAAAATATCCCCCACACGACAGAGCCCCAACTAAATGATATCAATAGCAAATCTATAGCTCAGGGGCCATCAATCAATCACTCAATCACTCACTCAATCAATCAATCAATCAATCAATCACTACATATGGAAAAGCCCAGCACGCCCAGCGGGGAACATTCAGGAGACTAAACAACACGTTGGTCCTGGAAGCCCCAGTTCTACTGTGTATCACAATAAACAAAAACAAACAAACAACTGAAATTGACCAAAAAAACAAACAGGAGGTAAATATCCTTAAAAAGTCATCAGAATTATTTTCCTTGCATGTGTAAGTTAATCATTTGTTCACTTTAATTACATGTTTTTGTTTTTCTTGAGATTGACAGTTGAAATCAAAGCAAAAGCAAAAAAAAGCTACTACTGCTCTTCTTACTAGTAGCTGCAGATGAGCGGCCCGGGGACTCCAGAGGAGGTGACCTCCGACCCCTCGAGGATGAAGCTCTGCCAGCAGAACTGGAGTCATCCTCAGAGCCAGCTCCACGTGCACGCCCGCCAGGCTCAGAGCCAGCTCCACGTGCACGCCCGCCTACCGGGCACTGGCTCCAACTCAGGCCAGTGTTTGATCAAGAGAAAGACTGAATCCCAGCACCTCCCCTGAGCGCTAAGCCTTGAGCCTTGACTTCATAAGTGGCTAATTTATGCCAGTGAAGTCAATTCAGGCCAGATTAGGGATTAGGAGGGGGGCTGAGATTTAACCAGAGCGTGTGTGAGCGTGAGTGTAAAGCCGTGTCAGGTTAATGGGGACCTGGAAGCCAGAGACACACTCCGATTCCCCTGTCTGGACACGAGAGACAGGTACTAGTCATGGTGGAGAAGTTAGTCAGAGAGAAAATGAATAACTTCTGACCCCAGTCAGTAAGACTTTTTAGAATTCAGTTTTTTTAGATAGAGATAAATTAGACACATTTAGGAAAAACTAAATAAAGTTGATCAATATCCTACGGCATGGCACACCTCACAAACTCACTGTACCAAAACAACAAATAAAACCAGAAGTAAAAACAACAAAACAAACAGTCTAAACGAATGGCAAGAAAGCCTGCCCTGGACCCCGCTGGTCAGCTACGGCCCATGATCTCACGCTGCTCATGACCGCTCACACATGGAAATGGTTTGGTGTTTTTTGGCAGCATAATAAACATTTTCACAACGTTTTACAGAACACATGCGCCACGGCACTAGAGTCCAAGTCATACTGCTGTTGCTGACTGAATTGGGTTATTATTATTATTAATAATATTAATATTATTATTGTGATCATTATCATTTAAAACTAGTACTTGTTCTTTGAGCTTGTGTACCTTGAAAGCAAATGTGTAAAAAACTGCTGAAAAAAACCCCCCAAAACCAATCAATGCGTGTGGTGTGTGTGTGTGTGAATGCGTGTGGTGTGTGAATGCGTGTGTTGTGTGTGTGTGTGTGAATGCGTGTGGTGTGTGTGTGAATGCGTGTGTGTGTGTGTGTGAATGCGTGTGGTGTGTGAATGCGTGTGTGTGTGTGTGTGTGTGTGAATGTGTGTGGTGTGTGAATGCGCGTGGTGTGTGAATGCGCATGGTGTGTGTGTGAATGCGCGTGGTGTGTGAATGCGTGTGTGTTTGTGTGAATGCGTGTGGTGTGTGTGTGTGTGTGTGAATGCGTGTGGTGTGTGTGTGTGTGTGTGTGTGAATGCGTGTGGTGTGTGTGAATGCGTGTGGTGTGTGTGTGAATGCGTGTGGTGTGTGTTTGTGTGTGTGGTGTTTGTGTGTGAATGCGTGTGGTGTGTGTGTGTGTGTGTGTGTGAATGCGTGTGGTGTGGGTGTGTGTGTGAATGCGTGTGGTGTGTGTGTGTGAATGCGTGTGTATGAATGCGTGTGGTGTGTGTGTGTATGAATGTGTGTGGTGTGTGTGTGTGTGAATGCGTGTGGTGTGTGTGTGTGTGTGAATGCGTGTGGTGTGTGTGTGAATGCGCGTGGTGTGTGTGTGTGTGTGTGTGTGTGTGAATGCGTGTGGTGTGTGTGTGTATGAATGTGTGTGGTGTGTGTGTGAATGCGCGTGGTGTGTGTGTGTGTGTGTGTGTGTGAATGCACGTGGTGTGTGTGTGTGTGTGTGTGTGTGGTGGTCAAAGGCAGCTGGCAGAGCCTGTT
>JAIFZK010000118.1:1535000-1540000 GCA_027481765.1 Tenualosa thibaudeaui | reverse complement strand
GTATGTGTGTGTGTGTGTGTGTGTGTGTGTGTGTGTGTGTGTGTGTGTGTGTGTGTGTGTGTGTGTGTGTGTGTGTGTGTGTGTGTATGTGTATGTGTGTGTGTGTGTGTGTGTGTGTGTGTGTGTGTGTGTGTGTGTGTGTGTGTGTGTGTGTGTGTGTGTGTGTGTGTGTGTGTGTGTGTGTGAAACCGCAGCCTCACTAGTAACTCTTCTCCTGCGTAAACAGGAAGTGCTTGGGGCTTTGTAAGAAAAATAACAGGAAGTAGTTGGACGTGACCGCGAGCAGCGGCTCAACTCATCCGACTCCCTTGTACAGCGCAGAGCAAGGACCGTCTCCCCTTCACAGGTGTGTGTGTGTGTGTGTGTGTGTGTGTGTGTGTGTGTGTGTGTTTGCACAGACATGTGTGGAAGCATGCTGTATGTGCTGTGCGTTGTGTGTTTGGACCCGTCCCATCTCTAAAGTCTGTGTGTCTTTGTATGTGTGTGTGTGAGCAAATATGCTATGTTGTCATGTGTTTGGACCTGTCCCTTCTGAATTGCATGTGTGCATATGTACTATGTTTGGACCCATCTCCCCTTTTGAGCGGGGTGTGTGTGTGTGTGTGTGTGTGAGAGAGAGAGATTAGGTAGGGAGGAAGAGGAGGGGGAGAGGGGGAGAGAGGGAGAGAGAGAGAGAGAGAGAGAGAGAGAGAGAGAGAGAGAGAGTGAGCACATGTGATCTTAGTATACTGGTCAGAGGAGAGACCAGACCAGTTTGCCCAGTCAACCAACCGCAGCAGATTCAGACCAGTTTCTTCAAAAGACTGTGTGCACAACGTCTTATTCCTACTGTACACACACACACACACACACACACACACACACACACAGCCCTATGCTCTTCTTAAAATTCCCTGACATGACCTACCTGTAATTGTGTACAATATACCACCTAGCCTCAGAGCTGAAAAACACAATCCAATCATTCATCAGTCAGTAATCTCAGTGCAAAACCACAGCAACTCAAGCAAGCATTAGAGGAATGAAGACCTGAGAAAAGAGCATGACTGAAACTATAAATAAATCTCCTATCTTGCTCCGTGCTTTTGAACAGGCTGCATCACAATTCCCTGACTTTCCAGAAATTCCATGAGGGAATTCCAAGTGGGAACATTACTTCTAGTTTTAAGCCTAATTTATGGTTGTGCAACTTCAATATGTGACGCGCAATTGTATTCACAGAGAGGTTTACCTGTCACAGTTCTCAAACACGTGTCCCTGTGTCCCTGTACCGTGTACACCAATACACACCAACACACACTTAGTTTCCTGTCAGCCAGCTGATCTATTGGCTTGTGCACTTCTCACATGCCTGCATAGAAAAGTAACGTCTCCTTCCACTGTATCCAATGTGTGTGTGTGTGTGTGTGTACACACACTCACATCAAATCACTATTCAAGCACAGTCCTGCTGGTGAGTCTCTTTCTGAGTTGTGAGAGCATGGCCCCACTGGTCAGGCCCTCTGTGAGGTGTGTGTGTGTGTGTGAGTGTGTGTGTGTGTGTGTGTGTCTGTGTGTGTGTACACACTCACATCAAACTGAGCGAGCATGGCCCCACTGGTCAGGCCCTCTGTGAGGTGTGTGTGTGTGTGTGTGTACACACTCACATCAAACTGAGCGAGCATGGCCCCACTGGTCAGTCCCTCTCTGAGATGTGTGTGTGTGTGTGTGTGTGTGTGTGTGTGTGTGTGTACACACTCACATCAAACTGAGCGAGCATGGCCCCACTGGTCAGTCCCTCTCTGAGGTGTGTGTGTGTGTGTGTGTGTGTGTGTGTACACACTCACATCAAACTGAGCGAGCATGGCCCCACTGGTCAGTGCCTCTCTGAGGTGTGTGTGTGTGTGTGTGTGTGTGTGTGTGTGTGCACACTCACATCAAACTGAGCGAGCATGGCCCCACTGGTCAGTGCCTCTCTGAGGTGTGTGTGTGTGTGTGTGTGTGTGTGTGTGTGTGTGTGTGCGTGTGTGTGTGTACACACTCACATCAAACTGAGCGAGCATGGCCCCACTGGTCAGTGCCTCTCTGAGGTGTGTGTGTGTGTGTGTGCGTGTGTGCACACTCACATCAAACTGAGCGAGCAAGGCCCCACTGGTCAGTCCCTCTCTGAGATGTGTGTGTGTGTGTGTGTGTGTGTGTGTGTGTGTGTGTACACACTCACATCAAACTGAGCGAGCATGGCCCCACTGGTCAGTGCCTCTCTGAGGTGTGTGTGTGTGTGTGTGTGCGTGTGTACACACTCACATCAAACTGAGCGAGCATGGCCCCACTGGTCAGTGCCTCTCTGAGGTGTGTGTGTGTGTGTGTGTGTGTGTGTGTGTGTGTGTGTGCGTGTGTACACACTCACATCAAACTGAGCGAGCATGGCCCCACTGGTCAGTGCCTCTCTGAGGTGTGTGTGTGTGTGTGCGTGTGTACACACTCACATCAAACTGAGCGAGCATGGCCCCACTGGTCAGTGCCTCTCTGAGCAGCTGCATAGAGGTCCTCCAGGCCTCTGGGTCCAGCGCTGACCGATCACCACTCGCCTGCTCCGGAATGTACTGGAAGTCTGGCTCTGAGTCCAGACGCTCGTCCACCACGTCATAAATGGCTGAAGACACAAAGACACAAAGACACACACACACACACACACACACACACACACACACACAAACACAAGGATAAAGATTAGGATATATAAAAGCAAAACACACATTTTGAGCCAGTACTGGATCTTCTACCATAGTGACGCCCCATTCTGACAAACGTCCATGTGCATCACTAACTCCAAATGGACTGATGGAAGAAGAGTGTATTGATGGGAGCTTTGCGGGTGAAGCGTCCAAGCAGCAGCTCCTCATGCTTGAGGAGTTGTGCTGATTGCAGGCAGTGAGTGGCCACTGGAACCAGATGAACAGTCAGTTACTCCCCCTCTCCTAAGCAAATGAACTCCGGAGTCAAATTTAGTTTTAGTGATTTAAGGTTTCCATGAATCAAACAATTCCTTTTCCATCACATCCATCACACTAACTTCATGTCCATCACATCCATCACACTAACTTCATGTCCATCACATCCATCACACTAACTTCATGTCCATCACATCCATCACACTAACTTCATGTCCATCACATCCATCACACTAACTTCATGTCCATCACATCCATCACACTAACTTCATGTCCATCACATCCATCACACTAACTTCATGTCTTCATATGCGCCATTTTGAAGTGAATCATCTTTCTGATGTACAGAGGGTTACCGCTGCTATCCCAGCATGCCTTGGGGTCACAACACTAGAGCAGGGGACTGCACCAATTTTGGTTGTGGTTTATTAATCCTGTACCCTCCACCGCTGGCCCAATGCTGGCCCAGTGCTGGCCCAGAGAGAGGCCCTGGACTGACTTAGGCCTGTGTGCTGTGTGCGTCCCCGCCAACCCTGTCCGTCTGCTATCCCAGCATGCTCACCGTTGGGGCGCACCAGCAGGACGAGTTCCCCCGCGTTCCCCTCACAGCTTGCCTTGATGAACATCACCACCTGGTCGTGGGTGTGGTCAGAGATGTCCCGCCCATTGATCAGAACCACCTGGTCGCCCTCGTTCAGCCGCGGCACACACAGGTCCGCCTATCCAAAGGGCAAAGGGCAGAGGTCAATGTAAAACACACACATACATACATATATGCATGCATTGCATACTCACACACACACACAAACTCACTCTCTCTCTCTAAAGGTAAAGATTATTATCCCACCAGGGGAAATCCATGTGGTCATTGCATGTCTCATAAACAAGCAGGCAGACAAACACTTAAACAACAGAAGGATACACACAGACAGACTACCTTAGGTTGTACCACAAGTTGAGACACAACACAAACAACACAGATCCATAAAAAGTATAAGAAGAAAGTAACAGATCTTAAAAAAGACATAATAAATAAATAAATAAAATAAGGTTTTGAGGTAATTGAATTAGGGTATCAGGGTCCCACAACAGTTTTGAGTCTATGGTTGTATGATCTGATAGCTGTAGGCACAAAGGACTTATTGTACCTCTCTGTCCTGATTGGTCTTTGCAGAATTCTGCCATTTAACCTGTGGCTACCAACACATTTTGAGAACAGAGGATGTTCTGGGTCATTGAGGATCTGGTCTGTTTTTTTTAGGATCAGCTCATTATACAGCTGCTCTACAGATGCCTGGTTGGTTCCTATGATCTAACTGGCTACATTAATGATGCGTTGGAGATTTGTACGGTCCTTAGTATGCATATTACAAAAAGTACAGATGAGGCAGAAGGACAGAACACTCTGCAAAAGGGTTTTGTAAAACATTTGAAGAATGCAGCTATCTAACCTAAAATTGGTAATTTTTCTCAGGAAAAACATCCGCTGCTGCAGTTTCTTTGTCTTGTTCAGTGCACATTCTGTGAAGGACAACTTACTATCAATTTCAACACCCAGATACTTAAGTTGAAACCTGTTCCACTAGTTCCCTATTTATCCTTGACTGAGGCACTATATTTCCTTTCTTGTTAAAATGAATGACCATCTCTTTAGTTTCCTTTACATTGACTAAAAGATAATTATGAGACTGACTGACAGTCATTTGTATATAGGGTGTAAAGAATTGGAGGCAAAACACAACACTGTACACTGTACACTCTGACCCATCCAACAACACTGTACACTCTGACCCATCCAACAACACTGTACACTCTGACCCATCCAACAACACTGTACACTCTGACCCATCTCAACACTGTACACTCTGACCCATCCAACAACACTGTACACTCTGACCCATCCAACAACACTGTACACTCTGACCCATCCAACAACACTGTACACTCTGACCCATCCAACAACACTGTACACTCTGACCCATCCAACAACACTGTACACTCTGACCCATCTCAACACTGTACACTCTGACCCATCTCAACACTGTACACTCTGACCCATCCAACAACACT
>JAIFZK010000118.1:1527500-1530000 GCA_027481765.1 Tenualosa thibaudeaui | reverse complement strand
ACACACACACACACACGCAAGCACGCACGCACTCACACATGCACACACACACACACACGCAAGCACGCACACACACCCACCCTCTGGACACAGTGTTTGATCCTGTTTGATCAGTGTTTTGATGCCATGGAAACCAAGGCAAAGTCAAGGTGACCAGGTAGTTGAGGAGGAGCTCCTTTGGAGAGTGTGTGTGTGTGTGTGTGTGTGAGAGAGTGTGTATGTCTGCGTGTATGTTTGAGACAGCATCATCATTCTATCACCCGACATCCCACTCTTACTATGTCACATACCTTCACTTCTCCCCTCACTCTCTCTATCCCTCCATCACTCTCTCCATCCCTCCATCTCTCTCTCTATCCCTCCATCACTCTCTCCATCCCTCCATCTCTCTCTCTATCCCTCCATCACTCTCTCCATCCCTCCATCTCTCTCTCTATCCCTCCATCACTCTCTCTATCCCTCCATCACTCTCTCTATACATCCATCACTCTCTCCATCCCCCTGTCTCTCTCTCTATCCCTCCATCACTCTCTCTAACCCTCCATCACTCTCTCCATCCCTCCATCACTCTCTCTATCCCTCCATCACTCTCTCCATCCCTCCATCTCTCTCTCTAACCCTCCATCACTCTCTCTAACCCTCCATCACTCTCTCTATCCCTCCATCTCTCTCTCTATCCCTCCATCACTCTCTCTATACCTCCATCACTCTCTCTATCCCTCCATCTCTCTCTCCATCCCTCCATCACTCTCTCCATCCCTCCATCTCTCTCTCTATCCCTCCATCACTCTCTCCATCCCTCCATCACTCTCTCCATCCCTCCATCACTCTCTCTAACCCTCCATCACTCTCTCTAACCCTCCATCACTCTCTCCATCCCTCCATCTCTCTCTCTATCCCTCCATCACTCTCTCCATCCCTCCATCTCTCTCTCTATCCCTCCATCACTCTCTCCATCCCTCCATCACTCTCTCCATCCCTCCATCTCTCTCTCTATCCCTCCATCACTCTCTCCATCCCTCCATCACTCTCTCCATCCCTCCATCTCTCTCTCTATCCCTCCATCACTCTCTCTAACCCTCCATCACTCTCTCTATCCCTCCATCACTCTCTCCATCCCTCCATCACTCTCTCCATCCCTCCATCTCTCTCTCTATCCCTCCATCACTCTCTCCATCCCTCCATCACTCTCTCCATCCCTCCATCTCTCTCTCTAACCCTCCATCACTCTCTCCATCCCTCCATCACTCTCTCCATCCCTCCATCTCTCTCTCTAACCCTCCATCACTCTCTCCATCCCTCCATCACTCTCTCCATCCCTCCATCTCTCTCTCTAACCCATCTACTGCTCACAATCCTTCGTCCAGCATCCCTCCATCCCACCAATAATCTTTGTTTGTCTTCCTATGATCTGGTATTAGAACCTAGAGAGTAAAAGCCTCCAGCTGTCATAGGACACACACACACACACACACACACACATTCAGCTGTTCACCCAACACTGCTGATCTGTCTGTCACATGCATTAACACAGCCAGCTGGGCTCTAGGATCAATGTCAGATCCTCACACACACACACACACACACACACACACACTTAAAATAATCCATAGACAAAGAGTGTTTCAAAACATCAGATATAGATTAGCCCAATTCACTTATCCTGCATTACTTCACTGGCATATTGTGTGTGTGGTGTGTGTGTGTGTGTCCTGTCTACAGCAAAGTGGTGGGAAAAAGACAGAATAGAAGAAGAATAGAGGGAGAGAAAGAGAGAAGGAGAGAGAGAGACAAACAGAAAGAGAGAGGTAGGGAGAGAGAGAGAGAAAGAAGCAGAGAGAGGGAGAGAGGTAGGGAGAGAGAGAGAGAGAGAAAGAAGCAGAGACACACAGAGACCCACACTCAGACACACAGACACACACTCAGACCCACAGACCCACACTCAGACACACAGACACACACTCAGACACACAGACACACAGACCCACACTCAGACACACAGACACACACCCAGACACACAGACACACACTCAGACACACACTCAGACACACAGACACACACTCAGACCCACAGACCCACACTCAGACACACAGACACACACCCAGACACACAGACACACACCCAGACACACAGACCCACACACAGACCCACACTCAGACACACAGACACACACCCAGACACACAGACACACAGACCCACACACAGACACACACTCAGACACACACTCAGACACACACTCAGACACACAGACACACACTCAGACACACAGACCCACACTCAGACACACACTCAGACACAAAGACACACAGACCCACACACAGACCCACACTCAGACACACAGACCCACACACAGACCCACACTCAGACACACAGACACACACCCAGACACACAGACACACAGACCCACACACAGACACACACTCAACATGAATGTGTGTGTGTGTGTGTGTAAACAACAACGACATGAGTGTGTGTGTGTGTGTGTGTGTAAACAACAAC
>JAIFZK010000118.1:1515000-1520000 GCA_027481765.1 Tenualosa thibaudeaui | reverse complement strand
GCTCCAGAGGCTGAGTCCAGCAGCTACAACATTACTGCCATCATTACCATAGCAACAGCAGCAGCAGCTACAACATTACTGTCAGCATGACCACAGCAACAGCAGCAGCAGCTACAGCATTACCATAGCAACAAAAGCAGCAACTACAACATTACTGTCAGCATTACCATACCAACAAAAGCAGCAGCAGCTACAGCATTACTGTCAGTGCTAGCATAGCAACAACAGCAGCTACAGCAGCAGCACAGCCATTGCTGCATAACATAGACACAGCAGCATTAGAAACTGCAGGTTAACTGCAGTCACACCAGTAGCAGTAGTGTTAGCAAACTGATGATAAAATTTTGCTCATGTCACTCTAACTGCTCATGATGTGTCCGTTGACATGTCATTTATGGCCGAAATATCATGTCATAATGGCATAGCTTATTTGCATAAAGTTGAGCAACTTTTAACTTCTTTTAGTCGCTCTAGTCGCCCAACATTTGTTGCTGCCGCTTTAGCCACTCCATACAAAGTGAATGACTTCTAGTGACAGCTTTAGTCTCCCTTGGTGTGAACACAGTTAGGCTAACAGCAGTCGCATCAGTAGTAGTAAAGCCAGCATAGACACAGCTGCAGCAGAAACATTAATCGGCTAACTGCAGCCGTATCAGTAGTGTTAGCTTAGCTGCAGCAGAAGTAGCGCTAGCATAGCCACAACAGCCGTATAAGTAGCAGTAGTATTAGCTTAGCTGCAGCAGAAGCAGAAGTAGCATTACCATAGCCACATCAGCCGCATCAATAGCAGTAGTGTTAGCTTAGGTGCAGCATAGCCACATCAGTAGTTGTATTAGGTTAGGCTTCATGTGCAGTAGCAGCATGAGCAGCCATATTCATATATTGTCAGCAGCAGCATAGTAAATGCTAATGTTACACTTGCTGATGGCGCTAATGATGTGGCCACACTGGTATTGGCTAGCATTAGCTGCATTCCATTGCACGTCGGAAAGTGATAAAGCATTTCGCCATTCAAAATGCGTCCCAGTGCATTTATTTGAGAAAACACAGATTACCCCCCAAAAATAAGCCAGCTAACAAACACCACAAGTAGTTAATGAGGACCTACATGAGCTACCATCAGTTAGGAGAAACGGCAGCTGATGGACCCTAGGGTTAGGGTATAGACCAGTGGCCAGTGTATCCCCACCTTTTATGTCTCGTGTCCCCTGAGCCTTTTTGTCAGACCATGAGTCCCCCTCACTCACAACACTACGTGTTGATGATTTCTCCAAAAGGAGAACATAACACAACTGATTAGTGTTGTGTTGATGATTTCTCCAAAAGGAGAATGTAACACAACTGATTAGTGTTGGCACAGTGAGTGCCACAGGTTATTGTCTCCCCAGGCAAACTAGTTGTCTCACACACATACCATTTTATTGACGGGCTTAATGTGAAATTAATTTTTTTATCAAATATTTCCACGTACCCCCTGCAGTGTGCTCACGTACCCCTAGGGGTTTAAATCAGGGGTTCTTTATTGGACTGGGGACCCCTCATGGAGCAGAAAAAAGTCCCCTCATAATCACAACACACATTTAACCATATAGGCTTGTATCCATTTGTTCTGTTAAATGCTAGATGTTTTTTTATGCCCCCTGGCCTGGCACTGCAGACCCCTGTGGGTCCCCGGAGAACCAGTGGTTTAAATAACGCTAACTTTAGAGGAGGTACGTGTGGCTAACGTATGTACCGATAGTGTAACCATGACGTCAATCCAACCAACTCGCTCAACATCAATCTGCCCTGAGTTCTTGATTTATAATCTCACCTTGATTGACCGTTTCAGTGCACACACACACACACACACACACACACACACACACACACACACACACACACACACACACCGCCTCTGACCAACAGTCACTGTCTCAACACACCACAATCAGTACAAATGTAATACTCCAGGAACAGCTGGCCTTATTCCAGTAAAGGCTTGTGCTTCAGTACGAGTCTGATGCTCCTTGCAGAACAAGAGTCACTTATTTACTGCAGTACAACTAAACATTATCCTGTCTGAGTCTGAGCATGTCACAGAAAAGATCTGTGCTATGTTGTCATTATGCATCGTTAGGGCAAATGAAATCATACAAGCACAATTACATCTTTTTATTTAGTCTGGTTTGCTTTGGCTAAATGCCCCCATCCTTTTTTAGCAACAACAGGCTAATTCTAGTTGATTTCCTGACTGTTAAATCACAGTAGGGCTTTGTTCAGTTTCCATATGCAGGAGTTTGCAGCCATGCAACATTCAACAAAGTCTGAACACAAATTGTCTTCCATTCTATATCCTTTGCTATCTGCTTTTGTGTGCAACTGCATGGAGTTGTGTAGGTTTGGGTAGTTCACCCCCAAGCCAGAGGAGGGCGCTCTCACCAGTAGCGGAACTTGGAGCCCAGGGAGAAATAATGTGCAAAGAAGTTCTTCTGCGGGGGCACCGGCTGGTCCAGGCGGAAGAAAGTGTGATGCTCCACACAGGCCTTCCACAGGTTCTTACAGGCACGGTAGCTCACCATGTTAAAGCCCAGCAGCGTCTCTCGGCTCTCAGTCTGCACAAGAGAGGGAGGGAGGGAGAGCGAGAGAGGTTTAGTCTGCCTTTGTTAAAGCAGTCAGCAAGCACTTGCATTGCTACAGACAAGTAAACCCACACATCATTTGAATTCATTTCACCTAAATTCACTTCCATTGATCACTAGGCTGAAAGGTTGGTGACGTCTGTGTGTGTGTGTGTGTGTGTGTGTGTGTGTGTGTGTGTGTGTGTGTGTGTGTGCCTCGAGAATGCTGAGCTTAGGTAAGGGGATGCAGAGACGCATGGACACAGACACTCATACACATACACACATTGTGGCGGTGTGTGTGTGTATGTTTGTCTGGAGCTTAACTGAACTCATATCAGGATCCACATTGGCTGTCCTGGAGGAAAGGGAGTTTATTGTAAAAATTCATGCCAGCTTGCTAGCCGCTAGCATTAGCATGCCCTCTGACACTCAGACTGGCCTGGTGCTGTTTGGGCTACTAGCCGCTAGCATTAGCATGCCCTCTGACACTCAGACTGGCCTGGTGCTGTTTGGGCTACTGAGAGAAAACCATGTTGTCACTGCAGCTTAGCGGCTAACATTAGCGCTGCTGCTTCCTCCAGACACATTCGTACCCCTCCACCACCACATCACCATCTCCTTCACACACACACACACACACACACACACACACACACACAAAGCAGCACAATGTCTTACAGCGCCACTCTCCAAATTCCTCTCACTCAGCAGGACTGTGATTACACCAAACTGGGCCATTTGGCAATAAATTATGGATGGAACCCCCACCATGGTGGCCTGCTTTTAGCACAACACAGAGGAGAGAGAGAGAGAGAAGAGGGGGGAGAGGAGGAGAGAGAGAGAGAGAGAGAGAGAGAGAGAGAGAGAGAGAGAGAGAGAGAAGAGAGGAGAGAGAGAGAGAGAGAGAGAGAGAGGAGGAGGGGGGAGACAGAGGAGGAGAGAGAGAGAGAAGAGGGGGGAGAGGAGGAGAGAGAGAGAGGAGGAGGGGGGAGACAGAGGAGGAGAGAGAGAGAGAGAGAGAGAGAGAGAGGAGGAGGGGGGAGACAGAGGAGGGGAGAGAGAGAGAGAAGAGAGAGAGAGAGAGAGAGAGAGAGAGAGAGAGAGGGGAGAGAGAGGGAGAGAGAGAGAGGGGGGGAGAGGAGAGGAGAGAGAGAGGAGAGAGGGAGAGAGAGAGAGTGAGAGAGAGAGAGAGAGAGAGAGGGAGACAGAGGAGAGAGAGAGAGAGAGAGAGAGAGAGAGGAGGAGGGGAGAGAGAGAGAGAGAGAGAGGAGGAGAGAGAGAGAGAGAGAGAGAGAGAGAGAGAGGAGGAGGAGAAAGAGGACGAGGAAGAGCAAGCTGAAGATGAAGAGGAAGATGAGGAAATGAGTAAGAGGAGAGAAGGTTGTGAAGTGGAAGATGAAGAAGGGAGAGAGGAAGAGGAGGAGAGGAAGAGGAGGAAGGGGGGCTGTGAAGAGGAAGAGGAAGAAGGAAAAAGAGGGGAGTCAGAACACACACATTGTGTGTTTGTACATTAACCAGGAAAGAAACACTATCTGTGTGTGTGTGTTTGTGTGTGTGAAACAAAAGTGAAACAGAGACAGAGAGAAAAAGAGGGAGGAAGAGTGAGAGTGAGAGACAGAAGTGTTAATGGAAGAGAGAAGAAAGTGAAGGGAGAAAAAGAGAGAGAGAGAGAAAGAAAGACAGACAGACCAAAGAGCTGATGGGAGCAGACGAGTGGAGGGGCTCTGGCGTTCCATCTCTCTTTCAGTGGAATCTCTGGGCAGCACACACAAAGTGCATTATCTCCCTTTCATAATTAATACCCTACAAGGTGTGTGTGTGTGTGTGTGTGTGTGTGTGAAGGGGGTCTGTGGGGGTAATTACAGTCAGTCTCAGCAGAGGAAGACAGGAGGAGTAAGAGTGTGTGTGTGTGTGTGTGTGAAGGTGGTCTGTGGGGGTAATTACAATCAGTCTCAGCAGAGGAAGACAGGAGGAGTAAGAGTGTGTGTGTGTGTGTGTGTGTGTGTGTGTGTGTGTGTGGGCGAGCTCCAACAAGCGGAGTGTGAGCCGAGGGGTGTTAGCACACACATAGCGAACGCCACTGGAATTCTGACATGTCACCACACGGAATGCTGGGATGCCTGCTGCTTTAAGCAGCCCACTGCACTGCTGCACAACACACACACACACACACACAATAACCACACACACTAAATGTTAAAAGTGTGTGTGTGTGTGTGTGTGTGTGTCTCAATATGTACGCGCACACACACACACACAAACACACTGACGCCCTTCTGTCTAGGTGTGTGTGTATGTATGTACACATACACATATATATACACAATTCAACACATACACTGAACGCATATAATGACCACTATACACACACTACACACACACACACACACTGGTCAC
>JAIFZK010000118.1:1500000-1502500 GCA_027481765.1 Tenualosa thibaudeaui | reverse complement strand
TCCTGGAGGATAGAGAGTGAGAGTGTGTGTGTGTGTATGTAGAGAAGGTCTGATCAGCACAGAGCTGCTGTGTGTGTGTGTGTGTGTGTGTGTGTGTGTGTGCGCGACCGCGCAGAGAAGGTCTGATCTGAGCTGTTTCTCATGGAGGTGTGGTCTCACAGAGCTGCTGTGTGTGTGTGTGTGTGTGTGTGTGTGTAGAGGGGGTTTGAGCTAGTTCAAATTCAAACCCATTTGTCATGACGGCACCAGAAACATTTATCAAATTGGATGAATAATTCAATACATCACAATAGTGTGTTTATGTGTGTGTGTGTGTTTATGTGTGTGTGTGTGTGTGTCATGCTACTTCTTGACAGGCTGTAAACTGGCCACTGATATGGTCACCCACATCAGCTGTGAAACACACACACACACACACACACACACACAGTGTTTGTGTTTCTGTATGAAGGGCTGAACTGGCCTGGTTGTCTGAGGTGTCGTCAGACAGCAGGAGACCGAAGTAATCCCGCTCCGTCAGCTCCAGGTGCTTAAACACTAGATCCAGCAGGACCTGCCCCTGATCGTGCTTCTGGAGAGAGGGACAGAGAGGGAGACAGAGAGAGAGAAAGAGGGAAGGAGAAGGATAGGGAGAGAGAGAGAGAGAGACAAAGACTATTTAGTTGTTCTGTCCTGGAAAATGCATTAGGGCCGTAAAAAGACGTCACATCTGAGGTCAAAACAACCCCATCCACACGCAGCCACACGCAGCACTGAACCATGGACTAAACACACAGCCAGTGGAGACACACACACACACATACACACACACACACACACACACACACACACACACACATACACACACACACACACACATACACACACGCACACATACAAACACACACACAGACACAAAACACACACACACACACACACACAAATACAGACACGCACGACACACACAATTGGGGGGGCTGGGGGGTAAATGCACAGAGAATACTCACACAAGTGTGTGTGTGTGTGTGAGTGACCGGGAGAGGAGGATAGAGAAGAGAGCAAGGATGAGAGAGAGAAAGAGGGGGGAGAGAAAGAAAGAAAGGCAGAGATGGGGCGAGAAAGAAAGAAAGAAAGAAAGAAAGAAAGACAGACAGACAGAAAGAAGGGGGGGGGGGGAGCAAGCAAGCAAACACACACACACACACACACACACACGTGCAAACACAACTTAAGCGCTTTAATGCATAAAGTTTTTTCCCCTTAGAAACACACTGCAAGCGTGGCCGTGTGAGGCAGTCACACACCCAACCCCGCCTCGTCAGCCACGCAGGCGTTAGCATCTGCTAGCCCACCTAGCCAAAGTCCTCAGGAAGCACTTTATTAAGAGTAGAAGCTAATGGAGCATTGGAACTTAGCATCCACACACACGTGGGCTTGGCTGTGGCCCCGAGCCAAGTGAGGCCACTGAGATGCTATCAGTGCTAGCTGGGTTAAACACTAACTGGAATTTCCTGCCAGCCGAAGGAGTCAGACTGTCAGAGTTAATTGGCGGGTTGAAGCCCGGCGCACATTCCAGCTTTGATATCCAACATTAAAGGGGAGACTAGGCCCGCTAGTCCACGCTTGAGGCTATGCTAACCAGCGCTACGCTAACCAGTGTGGGCTTCCTCTTAGTCTCAGCCCTTAAACTCCACAAGCCAGAGAGACATGAAGAGTCTGCTTGGCCAAATTCTCTACAAGACACCTTCACATTTGTGACCTTCACTAGGACACCTTCACATTTGTGACCTTCACTAGGACACCTTCACATTTGTGACCTTCACTAGGACACCTTCACATTTGTGACCTTCACTAGGACAACTAGGGAAGAGAAGACAGGATATGAAGAGAGAGAAAGAGAGAGAGAGGAGGGGAGAGAGAAGGAGAGAGAGGGAGAAAGAGAGAAAGGGAGGGAGGGGGGGGGGCAGAGCAAACCCCAGTCCCTTCCATGAGTGGTGCTATAGAAGCTCTGAGTGCAGGACAAGAACTGATTCCACGACAGACAATACTGATGACTATCGTCTGGAGATCTCCGTCACTGAGCCCCAGTTTGGACACCTCTGATGGGGCAGTGCAACGCAGGGCTGGAGGTGTGTGTCCAAGACAGTGTAGTGTAGTGTAGTGTGTGTGTGTGTGCCTGTCTGTGTGTGTGTGTGTGTGTGATCTTTTTATAACCAGCCCTCACTAGCAGCTGTCTTGTAGTTGCTTAACTTCATTATTCAAACACACACACACACACACACACACACACACACCTGCAACCACTCACTCACACAGGCCTTAGCGCAAACACCAAACATTATAGAACAAGTGTCCACACACACAGATATACAGACAGACAGTGTCCATACACACACACACACACACACACACACACACACACACACACACAGATAAACAAACAGACAGACAGTGTCCACACACACACACACACAGATAAACAAACAGATAGACAGTGTCCACACACACACACACACACACA
>JAIFZK010000118.1:1472500-1492500 GCA_027481765.1 Tenualosa thibaudeaui | reverse complement strand
CACACACACACACACACACACACACACAGACACACACACACACAAACACACAATAAAAACCCCTATGAAGTGAAAATAAAAAAATCCCCACCCACAGAATGGAAACACACACACACACACACACATTTCCATCTGTAACATTTAAAGATTGTAAAGAGAGGCTTCTAAAGCCCTCATCAGTGGCCGAGCAAATCCCAATCAGTGCATCAGTACTTTCTCAATGGAAAAACACATGCGCGCGCGCACACACACACACACACACACACGCGTGCACACACACTACCCTACCCTGCTCCTAAATGTTTTATACAAATGCTTACAATTCAACACAGCTCCATGAAGTCAGCAAGTCCACTTCACTTTCTCTCTCACACACACACACAGAAATCAGGAGTCTATTTGGTCAGGCGACTAGCACTGAGGCCTTTCTCTCACACTCACACACACACTCACACAAGTCAGGAGTCTATTCAGTTGGGCGACTAGCACTGAGCTCTCTCATACTCACTTACACTCTTTCTCACACACACACACACACACACACACAGAAGTCAGGAGTCTATTTGGTCGGGCCACTAGTACTGAGGCCGGACATGACACTACACACCATCCATGGCCCCTCTGTTGTCCCCTCCTCCCCCCTCTTCACACCCCTCCGCTAGGGAGTCTCTGTCTATCGCTCCCTTTCTCTCCATCATTTTCTCTCTCCCCCTCCTCTCTCCCTCCATCTCCAAGGCTCTGCCAGTCTGAGAACACTGGACCCATTATACAGATCTGTGTTCAGTGCCAATACTGGACCAGCCTCAGACTCATCCACACACACACACACACACACACACACACACTACAGTTTCTCTATGGGGCTACACACACACACACACACAGTGATCTCTTCAGCTCTCACTCCTTGTGTTTGACAACACACACACTACAGTTTCTCTATGGGGCTACACACACACACACACACAGTGATCTCTTCAGCTCTCACTTCTTGTGTTTGACAACACACACACTACAGTTTCTCAACACACACACTACAGTTTCTCTATGGGCTACACACACACACACACACACATCTCTTCAGTGATCTCTTCAGCTCTCACAGTTCTCTATGACAACACACAGGCTACAGTTTCTCACACACACACACACACACACACACACACACACACACACACTCACACCATGTCAAAAGGCCAAGGGTGAGAAGGCCTCATGCGCTGTTACACTTACACACACACACACACACACACACACACACACACATACCACAAAATCCTTTTGCTGACCTTTGCTGAGGTCTCCCTGCACGGTGACCTGTCAAATCAGCTTACTTCACCATTCGTATTCAGACCATTCATTATGAAACGAAAACACACACACACACTCACACACACACACACACACACACACACACACACACACACACACAGGAGTGCATGGCCAGGGATGCTTTGTAGAACATACGTAGAATGGCATGTGTGTGACAAGTCAGTGACCAACTAAAGTTGACAGACACCCATATCGTCCACGTCTAGGATCACGATGCTCATCTGCCACTGGACTGACGCAGCGAGACCTGACTGACCCCACATGACCCACACAGCCCAAATGACCCAACGCAAAACACCACATATTGCTGAAACATGTAGGAATTACAGAACACTGAACTAACCCAGCCAATTCAACTGAACTAACCCAGCCAATTCAACTGAACTAACCCAGCCTATTCAACTGAACTAACCCAGCCTATTCAACTGAACTAACCCAGCCTATTCAACTGAACTAACCCAGCCTATTCATCTGAACTAACCCAGCCTATTCAACTGAACTAACCCAGCCATATCAATGGAACTCGTGTGAAATGGGAGTTTTGTATTGGACTGTACCTGAGACATGGCACTCTAGTAGGGGCGCTGAACAAGCGACTGGTCAACAACACACACACACACACACACACACACACGCACACGCACACGCACACGCGCACGCGCACACGCACACGCACACGCACACGCACACGCACACACACACACACACACTTTTCTTTCTCTTTCCCATCCTCCTCCAACTGCTTTGGCTTCATGACACGGAGCCTGTCTGGATGTGTGTGTGTGTGTGTGTGTGTGTGTTTTATTGTGACTCCAGTTAAGGGTAGTTTATTAGCCACACAGGGCTCTAAATATAGTCCTGCTGTGTGTGTGTGTGTGTGTCACAGAGAGCCCAGGCTTGAATTTGATGGCCCTGGGCTACTGGTAGCAACCCTGCCTGAGCACCACAGCTGCTTTGAACTTCCCTATTTGAGTTTCACTGGTCTGCCTGTCACCAGTCACAGCCAGTCCCATCACGACTAAACCATCTGTCTGTCTGTCTATTTATCTATCTGTCTGTCTGTCTTTCTATCTATCTGTCTATCTATCTATCTATCTGTCTGTCTGTCTATCTGTCTGTCTGTCACTCAGTCACAGCCAGTGCCATCACGACTAAACCATCTGTCTGTCTATCTGTCTGTCTGTCTATCTATCTATCTGTCTATCTATCTGTCTATCTATCTATCTGTCTGTCTGTCTGTCTGTCTGTCTGTCTGTCTATCTATCAACTGTGAGAGATAGACAGCCAGTGCCATCATGATTAAACCATCTGTCCATCTATCTATCTGTCGACATTTCCACATTGAGTGTGTATCTGAAGAGGTCACATTTCCACATTGAGTGTGTATCTGAAGAGGTCACATTTCCACATTGAGTGTGTATCTGAAGAGGTCACACCGCTGTTGTGTGTGAGGCATCACTGAAGTGACTGTGGGGAGGCTGAGCGGTCACTGGTGATGTGCGTCTCTCTCCTAACGCTGTGTTATGGCACTGGGCCGCTCTCAAGAAGCTCTTCTTCATGAGACGTTCCTTAAGGACCAAAAATTATAAATTATAAATTATTATGGGGAAGAAAAAAAAAATCAAACAAATCAAGAGGTCAAATGGAACTGAAAGCCAAGAATGGTGTGGGGTTGTGAGTCTGGACTCAGGCGTGGGGTTGTGAGGTTGTTCTGAGGCGTGGGGTTGTGAGGTTGGACTCAGGCGTGGGGTTGTGAGTCTGGACTGAGGCGTGGGGTTGTGAGTCTGGACTCAGGCGTGGGGTTGTGAGGTTGGACTCAGGCGTGGGGTTGTGAGGTTGGACTCAGGCGTGGGGTTGTGAGGTTGGACTCAGGCGTGGGGTTGTGAGTCTGGACTCAGGCGTGGGGTTGTGAGGTTGTTCTGAGGCGTGGGGTTGTGAGGTTGTTCTAAGGCGTGGGGTTGTGAGGTTGTTCTAAGGTTGGACTCAGGCGTGGGGTTGTGAGTCTGGACTGAGGCGTGGGGTTGTGAGTCTGGACTCAGGCGTGGGGTTGTGAGTCTGGACTCAGGCGTGGGGTTGTGAGTCTGACTCAGCGTGGGTTGTGAGGTTGAACTAAGCGTGGGGTTGTGAGTCTGACTCAGGCGTGGGGTTGTGAGTCTGGACTCAGGCGTGTGGTTGTGAGGTTGGACTCAGGCGTGGGGTTGTGAGTTTGGACTCAGGCGTGGGGTTGTGAGGTTGTTCTGAGGCGTGGGGTTGTGAGGTTGGACTCAGCGCGGGTTGTGAGTCTGGACTGAGTGTGGGTTGTGAGTTGGAACTCAGGCGTGGGTTGTGAGGTTGGACTCAGGCGTGGGGTTGTGAGTCTGGACTCAGGCGTGGGGTTGTGAGTCTGGACTCAGGCGTGGGGTTGTGAGTCTGGACTCAGGCGTGGGGTTGTGAGGTTGTTCTGAGGCGTGGGGTTGTGAGGTTGTTCTGAGGCGTGGGGTTGTGAGGTTGGACTCAGGCGTGGGGTTGTGAGTCTGGACTGAGGTGTGGGGTTGTGAGTCTGGACTGAGGTGTGGGGTTGTGAGGTTGGACTCAGGCGTGGGGTTGTGAGGTTGTTCTGAGGCGTGGGGTTGTGAGGTTGGACTCGGGCGTGGGGTTGTGAGTCTGGACTGAGGTGTGGGGTTGTGAGTCTAGACTGGGGTGTGGGGTTGTGAGTCTGGACTGAGGAGTGGGGTTGTGAGGTTGGACTCAGGCGTGGGGTTGTGAGTCTAGACTGGGGTGTGGGGTTGTGAGTCTGGACTGAGGAGTGGGGTTGTGAGGTTGGACTCAGGAGTGGGGTGCATAGGTGCATCGGTTAGGCCTGGGTGAATTCTGGGAGATTTCTATAGTTGCGGGGTGGCGTGGTGTTGCAATGCACAGCCATCATCCATGCTAAGAATGTGATTATGGTTTGGCCATGCTGTGTGGTGTGATCCACTACTGGGATGATGGTTAGGCCATGCTGTGTGGTGTGATCCACTACTGGGATGATGGTTAGGCCATGCTGTGTGGTGTGATCCACTACTGGGATGATGGTTAGGCCATGCTGTGTGGTGTGATCCACTACTGGGATGATGGTTTGGCCATGCTGTGTGGTGTGATCCACTACTGGGATGATGGTTAGGCCATGCTGTGTGGTGTGATCCACTACTGGGATGATGGTTTGGCCATGCTGTGTGGTGTGATCCACTACTGGGATGATGGTTAGGCCATGCTGTGTGGTGTGATCCACTACTGGGATGATGGTTAGGCCATGCTGTGTGGTGTGATCCACTACTGGGATGATGGTTAGGCCATGCTGTGTGGTGTGATCCACTACTGGGATGATGGTTAGGCCATGCTGTGTGGTGTGATCCACTACTGGGATGATGGTTAGGCCATGCTGTGTGGTGTGATCCACTACTGGGATGATGGTTAGGCCATGCTGTGTGGTGTGATCCACTACTGGGATGATGGTTAGGCCATGCTGTGTGGTGTGATCCACTACTGGGATGATGGTTAGGCCATGCTGTGTGGTGTGATCCACTACTGGGATGATGGTTAGGCCATGCTGTGTGGTGTGATCCACTACTGGGATGATGGTTAGGCCGTGCTGCCATATGGCTGACATGCTATATAAACAGGTTTTGTTTTCAGCACTGACACAGTGGAGACTACGCAGTACATCCCACTGTTCATGTACAGTAGCGGTGTGTGTTACAGACATGTGTGATATTGTGTGTATGATAAGCCATGGTTAGTGGCATGTGTGTGTGTGTGTGTGTGTGTGTGTGTGTGTGTGTGTGTGTGTGTGTGTGTGTGTGTGCGCGTGCGCATGCGTCTGTGCATGTGTGTGTGTGCGTGCGCATGCGTCCGTGCATGTGTGTGTGTGTGCGTGCGCATGCGTCCGTGCACGTGTGTGTGTGTGTGTGTGTGTGTGTGCGCGCGCACGTGTGTGTAAGCTGGAGGGAGGTGGCAGCCCACAACCTCAGCAGGGGAGGAGCGCGTAGGCAGCAGAACAGCCTGTTTTCCCATAATGCATCACTCCTCTCTCAGTCCCACCCCTGCTCTGCCCCGCACTGGTTTTGGCCTGGATATACCTCTCTCTCTCTCTCCCTCTCTTCTTCTGCCTCTCTCTCTCTCCCTCTCTCCTACCCTCTTTCTATCACTCTAACACTCCATCTTAATCACTCCATCTTCCTCTCTTCTTTTCCTCATCTCTCCTTCTAACCCCTTCTCTCTCTCCATCCTTTCAAAAGCCCCTTTGTATCCCCCTCTCCCTCTTCTCCATTTCATCCTCTCTTCCCCCCTGAGCCCAGTCCCCGGGCCTGGTACCAGAACCTCTGCAGGCCCTGCGCTGGTTTTAGCAGAACCCACACACACACACACACACACACACACACACACACAAGGATCAGATAGGAGGCCTCCTGTGTGTTTAAGACTGACAGCTGGACAGTGGAGTTGTGAAGGGAATGCCCTGGGCATGTTTTAAAGACCAGGGTAGTGTATGTGTGTGTGTGTGTGTGTGTGTGTGTGTATCAACTGTGTAGTTCTCCCTGGATGTGTTTTAAAGACCAGTGTAGGGCATTTCAGTTGTGAGGCACATTAAAGTGTAAAACAGAGGACAGAACTGACAGTGAACTGACTAAAACACAAACACGCACACACACGCACACGCACACACACACGCACGCACAAACACACACACACACACACACACACAATCTGCTAGCACTGCTCCCATGTTAGGGAAGCACACATATGCATGAGGGACCATGTGAGAACACACACCTTGACGCTTGGTGTGTGTGTGTGTGTGTTTGTGAGAGAAATAGGGCGCTTGTCCATGTGTGTATGTGTGTGTGAACCCATCACCATCAGACCAGGCCACACTAACAGCCTCAAGTGGAGGGTGAAGACCTGCTTTTGTTGAGAGAACTTAAGATGGCAGAAGGGTGAATTTTCTGCTGTGTTGGACGAACTCAGCCACAACCCTGAGTGCTAGCGTCAGCTATGCTAGCTCCAAGCGCTTACACACACACACACACACACTTATGAGAAGGCCCCACAGACACACACACACACAGACACAGCCAATGAGTGTGTTCTGTCAGAAGTAGCCTGCAGAGAACCCTCTACAGACACAGAATCAAGAACCACGTTTGGGTGGAGATGGTTTCTGTTCTACGGCATGAATTCCTTCGATTGTGGCTTAATGTAAATATAATGACACACACACACACACACACACATACACACACATACACACACACACACTCACGTTGCTGAGCGCTAGTGTCAGCTAAGCTAACTCCAATCACACTCACCTCTGAGAAGGTGCCATCCCCACACACACCCCCACGTGTGACCAGTGACAGGGCACTGGGCCAAGCTGCACGTGAAACACACCTGGAGAGGAACAACATATGATGGAACTCCCCACTTACTACTGCTGTAAGATAGACAGACACACACACACACACACACACACACACACTTGGGAATCAGCTGAGTGTGAGTCAGGCTGGACTCACTGCCTGTTCCTCTGGTGCCTCTCCACCAGACCCAGGCCACGAGTGAGCCAGAACTGCACCAGACCTGGGCCACAAGTAAGTCAGCTCTGCGCCAGATCCAGGAAACAGCAAGTCCCTCTTCCTCTAGGTCCTCTCTCTCTCTCACACACACACACACACACACACACACACACACACACACACCATCTGATACAAGAACCAGCGAGTACACAGTGAGGTCAGCTCAAAGAGAGACAGAGACGGAGAGAGAACATTTGGCAATGTGACCTTGAAAAAAAAAACAAGGTCAAGGTCGAGAAAGTGGGTTGTGATAATCAGGTGGCCCAGACTTATTCCGGTTTAACCCGAGTCAGAGGCCAATAACAATAACAACAACAATAATAATAATAACAATAATAATAATAATAATAATAATAATAATAATAATGAGGATGGGACTGGGATGAGGTCCCAGTCTCTGGTCCTGGAGTGCAGTCCAGTGGGCAGTGGGCAGGCCCAGATCTCCATCTCTCTCTGCTACACTGGGTCTGTATGAGGCTTGCACCCACAGCTCAGCCATGTTTCAGTGCTTAAACATTCATACAATAAAGACAAGCTCACAGCCGAGTCCTCACTTTCAAATGTCCACGTGAAATCTGAGCTCTATGGTGTTACTATATAAGCAACCGCTAGCCACTAGCTGCTGCCACAATCCACTGGAAGTAGCCAACAACACCAATCTCTTTATGGTGTGTGTGTGTGTTTGTGTGTGTCAGTGTGTGTGTGTGTGTTTGTGTGGCCAGTGACAGGGCACTGGGCCAAGCTGCACGTGAAACACACCTGGAGAGGAACAACATATGATGGAACTCCCCACTTACTACTGCTGTAAGATAGACAGACACACACACACACACACACACACACACACACACACACACACACACAGCAAACATTATCTAATGAAACACAGTGGCAGGGTAAAAGATAAAAACAGGGCAACTCAGAGGCCCAGAACATAAAGACTACCCAGCATGCAACAGACGTACAGGAACCACTACCCACAACCCACAACCAAAGCCCCCTCTACACCAGCACAGAAACACAACCAAAGCCCCCTCTACACCAGCACAGAAACACAACCAAAGCCCCCTCTACACCAGTGCAGAAACACAACCAAAGCCCCCTCTACACCAGCACAGAAACACAACCAAAGCCCCCTCTACACCAGCACAGAAACACAACCAAAGCCCCCTCTACACCAGTGCAGAAACACAACCAAAGCCCCCTCTACACCAGTGCAGAAACACAACCAAAGCCCCCTCTACACCAGCACAGAAACACAACCAAAGCCCCCTCTACACCAGTGCAGAAACACAACCAAAAGCTGCTTACTGTGGGCTCAATAAACTTAGTTGGTGTGTTTCCCAAGGCCCAACCTTATGTCTTCAAACGCCTCGATTTGTCTATATGCCAAAGATCTTTCATTCCTTTCCAGTAATGGAGTCGTGCACAAGATATCCCTGAATACAACTGACAGTGCCTGGCTGTACTGGAGGAGTCAAGATATCCCTGAATACAACTGACAGTGCCTGGCTGTACTGGAGGAGTCAAGATATCCCTGAATACAACTGACAGTGCCTGGCTGTACTGGAGGAGTCAAGATATCCCTGAATACAACTGACAGTGCCTGGCTGTACTGGAGGAGTCAAGATATCCCTGAATATAACTGACAGTGCCTGGCTGTATTGGAAGTCATCCAGTCACAGACGAGCACAAAACAGATACTTAGGAAACTACAATCAGAAAATATGACAGTAGGATACAACCCAATTAACGGCTTAATAACTTAATTAACGGCTTACAATTTGATTGATTGCCAAAATAATTTCAAAAACTCACCAAACTATTTCAACTATGATCTCAAATACACTCAGAACAAATGTAACACCCATGTAACACCCATGTAACATCCATGTAACATCCATGTAACACCCATGTAACACCCATGTAACACCCATGTAACACCCATGTAACATAAAGCCCAAGTTCTCCTCCGACATCAAACTCACAAAATGAAACATAAAATAGGACACAGGGAGAAAGGGACACTCAAGAAAGGGACACTCGTCTGAAATTCAATGAGTAACATCAAAATTAACAAGCAAGCATGTCACTCACACACACACACACACACACACACTGGCCACTACTCTTGACAGACACACATACACACACCTTGCACAATCACAGATCAAACAGAGCAGCCTTTTAAATGAATCATCCCTTCCGGCTTCTAAAAACACTAACACCGCACACATGCTCCAAATGCCCACGCACACACACACACACACACACACCACTGCTCAATTCCTCGACCCGCCCCCATCATAGCAACAACAGGCTGTTGCTGAGCCAACAGTTGCTGTTCACAACAGACACGAAAATACCTCAAGAGCAGGCCCACAAACACACACACACACACACACACACACAAAGAGAAGAGGAGTTCTTCAAGAGATACGAGAGTAGAACTGGAGTTCTTTTTCACACCCTGTGTGTGTGTGTGTGTGTGTGCGTGTGTGCGCGCGCCACCGCCTCTCAGTATGAGAAACCTCACCACCCACTTTGGTACATCTTGGTTTGAGCAGCAGCAAGTATGTTCGGAAATATGCCCCCTGTGTGTGTGTGTGTGTGTGTGTGTGTGTGTGTGTGTGTGTGTGTGTGTGTGGCAGCGAGAGTGTTCGGAAACATGCCCCCTGTGTGTGTGTGTGTCAGCGAGTCTGTTCGGAAATATGCTCGCCCCTGAGATGAATTGCCAGCGAATCTTCTCACAGTGAAGGTTTGACAGCTTGAGGGATGGGGTGAGGGTGAGAGTGTGTGTGTGTGTGTGTGTGTGTGTTACCAGTGCACCTTGCCTCAGCCTCTGGAGATCTCAGAAAGAACTTCTCTGGAGATCTCTCTCTCTCATACACACACACACACAAACACACACACAGGTTGGTCCCAGCTTCATTAATAGGACCCAACGCGGTGGTTAGTCTCTCTAGATGCTCACACACACATATACACACACACACACTCACTTGCCACACAGGCTATATTTGATCACTCACACACTCTTCTCTCGTGCTATGTATTAATCCTGCTCGCTGCCATCTCTCGCACAAATGCACACATACAGTTTCCCCCACCCCCAGCATCACACACACACACACACACACACACACACTCACACTCTGGTTCTCCTTCCCAAGATTTGCTGCCATTGTCGCAAGGCTGAAAATAAAGTGAGGGCACTGTGTCTGAGCCCTAGTCTTCATCATCATCATCATCATCATCACCTCTTGTCATTCATGACGGACAGGGAGAGAGAGAGAGAGAGAGAGAGAGAGAGCGAGGGACGGTAGGAGAGAGGGAGGGAGGGAGGGAGAGAGAGAGAGAGAGAGAGCGAGGGACGGTAGGAGAGAGGGAGGGAGGGAGGGAGAGAGAGAGAGAGAGAGAGCGAGGGACGGTAGGAGAGAGGGAGGGAGGGAGGGAGAGAGAGAGAGAGAGAGAGAGGGACGGTAGGAGAGAGGGAGAGAGAGAAAGAGGAGAAAGAAAAGATGCCGGGTAGTGAGCTGGAGAGTGCTGGCCCCTCCCTTTTATGCTCACTGAATGCTATGACATCATCGTCAGCGCAGGGGTGTGTGTGATGCTGTGTGATGCTGGTGGGTTGGGTTTGGCAGAGCCCAATGGCTCAGTTTGTGTGTGTGAAACACACACACACACACAGAATTCTTCCCTCCAGGAGGTGAATTCCTGCTGGCTGTGGGGAGGTGGGTGTGACGTGACGGTGAAAGCTTAGCGACAGCCAGGCATTATTCCTTATTCTATAGGCTCTCTCTCACACACACACATGCACACACACACACACTATCTGCTCGTGTGCTAGGCATGAAGGAGGATTTAAATGTTCGGCTGCACGCTTTGTTAAATTTGATTTTATTTAGCACCCCATGAAATGGACAAACTGCTTCCATGCAGACTGAAGACGTGCATTTTTGCCCCAATAAAAACGAGTTGGAGGCTACAGGTGCAAGCCGAGTATCAGGGTAAACTGGAAATAAATAAACTCTCCAAACCCAACCTGGCATTGCTGCACTTCACTGTGCAGAATCAGAGGCTTGAATCAGATCCCTGAATGGCTTAGAACATTCAAACACATAGAAATATTCTGTCAGAAGAGGCATTTAGCAGAGAGAGAGAGAGAGAGAGTATGGCACTTGAGCACAGCTTCAAGCTGTCTTGTGCCCATTGCATTCTGGGTAAAGGGACACCAAGCATTCAGCCACAGCTGCCCACCAGGCCAAGATGACACTTCTGTGAACCCATGCTCTGTTGGGACACACACACACACACACACACACAGTGGGCTTCTCCCACTATGACAGCTGAATGGCAATAACAGGAGCCCAGGTCAAATTGCAGCCCCCCAAAATAGGCACATTCACGTCAACACAAAACAGGCCTGTGAGACACACAGCATTGGGCAGGCCCAGTTCAGACAGACAGCCATGTTGAGCAGCCTACTCTGATGTCTCTTGGTTGCTTTCCCTATATACTTAAGTCTTTGTGGATTACTTGACCAAAAATATCAATGGCCCTACCAGAAAAATACCATCTCTCTTGACAGACCCAAACCCTCACAGAGGTGGCATTGTCTAGTAATGTAATAACACTATAATAAGACTATAAATAAGGTATTATAACTATATTATAACTAGCACAGCTGCAACAGATGAGGGGTCCCAGGTGTTTACTTCTCAATAGCATCTGTGTCAAACACAACACAACACACCACATATAACCTCCACGTGCATCACAGATGCAGAGAGAAAGAACTCGATCTTTTTGTCGGAGTGCAAGGGTCCCTAACACCAAGCTTGACTCAAGAGCCTGTCCCCAATAACCAGGGGAGGCGCGCACACACACACACACACACACACACACACACACACACACACACACACACACACCCTAGCCTAAAGGCTCCTTTCAGGAACTTAGTGGATCAGGTTCAGTTTTTCCTTCTCTCCAGGCAGACCCACTCCATGCTTTACGAGCACTGCTGAGTAACAGAAATAAGCTACATTTCACAGGTCTGTGGTGTAGTGCAAGATTCGCAGCATAATAAGTGGTTTGGTTAACTAGGCAGTCTAATAGGAAGGAAAACTTGAGGATGTAGGAACAGTTCAGAAGGCAGATATCCAGCGAGTGAGCCTGACATTCTGGAATTAACCGTGGCAAACAAACTGCTGGCGTATTTCTGAGCACCCATCCTGACTAGACACCCAAAGTCCGTGACGATATGTTAATCATGCAGTGTCCCAGTTAAGCAAACTGCACAGAAAGGTAGGAGAAAATGTTGCAGTCGACGTGACCATGGCTCGTTTGAGTTCAATGGTTAGCCCAAAAATTACGCAATATAGGCACCTAATCTAGACAGTCCAAAAACGACGTTATCGTGCAAACCAGCTGTTTGTTGCGGAATTGATTAGCCAACATCAACCTAGGAATGTTAATTTGCGCATAGCCAGTCCAGGATTAAGCCGGCTACCGCACAGTCAAACGAGGCACCAGAAATTACAATGGAATATTTCACATTAATGTAGGCCTAACGTTAATTCTGTATGCGTCGTACACCAAGAGCTGCTGTACGTCATTTCTTATTGCATAAACGACATCTTGAAAGTATTTTATGTTAACATCTGTTAAAACCACAGCAATTTGACATGCAGAAGATGAGTTTCGAGAAAACAGCGCTTAATAAGATATTTCAACTAGCGTTCAGTTTACGTACTATCGGTGATCATTCTGAATCAGCCTGACAGTAACAGACCTTGTGGAAAAGACATCAGTGTATCAGTGTTTACACAGAACATTTACAGTGGAATGAGCTACAAGAACCAAGCTAACTGACGTCCATTTCTGATTGGGAATTGCCATATGTTAGCATGCTAACAGGAGCTCACCCAAATGACTAACGTTGATTTGCCAATTAGGGTTAGCTAGCTGCTCGCCAAGGTGGCAAGTCTGTGGATGGGCTCATTTCAGCTCCGCTATGCAACCCCCACAGCCTTGGTTGCCCGAGCCCACAGTGCTAGCTAGCGAGCTGGATATCTGGCTAAGTAGCTTGCTTCGCTGCCACAGACGCTAGAGCAGAACGATTTAGCCAGCTATTTGCTAGCTAGCTTATCTTTGGTGACTGGTTAGCTGGGACATTTATGCTTACCTTCATATACAGCTCCAGGAGAGTACAGTTTTTGAAGAGCAAAATTATGAGGATGACGGCTATAAAATGTAGAGTTGGGGAGAAAATCCAATTCAATTCATCCACTGCAGAACCACTGAAGCCACATCGTTGTTGTCCGAGTCCGCATAGAGATTCACGGGGGGCCTCCTGGCTGGGTTGCTTGCTTGTACCTCAAAACGACAACGAACAATCCCCACGGTATATAGAAAACAGCGATTACAGGGAGTCTTCGGTCATTCCGCCTATATTCACAAACCTTCACAGTTGATTTGTCAAGAAATCTCGGCTAGAGAAAAAACAGCGTCTATCCTCTGTGCGTATTCAAACGCCACTCTTTTGCCACGGCTGTCTACTGTGTCTGTGTGGTTACCCAGCATTAAGCGCTCGTTCGCTTGTCGCCGCTGCAAAAAGCAACAGCATAGCAACGTGCAGCCTTAACATGGCGCAACTCAGCACCACTCAGAAGCAAGCGCCCGGGGGTGGGGTCAATCTGGTGAGGAGGTGTGGCGTTTATCGCGGGAATGCAGACTTATCATAATTATGCGGATAATTATGCTCAAGGGCGCGTTCGCATGTACATAGTCTTTCTCTTTCTCTCTCTCTCTCTCTCTCTCTCTCTCTCTCACACACACACACACACAAAGGTAGGTATAGTCTCCGCTCACCTGAACAGGTTGTCACCTTGGTTCAAAGTAATCCACCCAACCAAACTGCAGGCTGCTGGAAGTTGATATGAAATATTCAAAGTTGCCTGTAATTAAGCCAATCCTTGTATGAAAACGCACAGGTTTTTGTCGCCCCCTACAGCTTCGAAGGTGTCAGGAGTGGGCCAAGGTACAGTGAGCCTATATTCGGGTGGAAATGGGCTTTAGGTATAGGGATACCTAAAAACACAAAGCACAGCCTTTGCCAGACACTTCATGATTGACCCTACACAGCAGCGTGTGCGCTGCAGGCTTGCATGTTGTCTCAATAGGCTGAGAGGCTCAGACTTACGGCTGAGGTGGAAGTCGGGGGTGTTTCAGAAGCTACATACAGTTTCCATCAGATCAGAGGAAGCGAGATAAACCCCCATGGAAAACGACAGTATGCTCTATACTGTTTCCACGGATGGCAGTCAGTCTCCCCAAGAGAAGATGTTTGAATCAGCAATGATCTGTTTTTGTGCTTTGGAAACGTTCACTCAAACCACTGAGACTTTTGTTCCTATACAAACAGCCATTTGAATTCTTGGCAATGACTCTCAACAATGCAGGTCACATTAGCTCTGAGGGCTAACCACAGGGAAGGCTTTTTACACATGAATCATGTATAGGTCTGCTTTGCTGTTTGTGAACTACAGGTCAATAGACCTACCAGACCCAAAGGGTATGGATGTATGGACAATATTGTGCAAACACTGAACAAGTTTTTCTGTAAAACACAGTGTTTGATTTGTTGGGCAATTGTATGGGCCAATAGTCTTCAGGAATGCACACACTCTACTGACATATAAAGTCTGGTTAGTGTTAGGTAAGAATTATGAAAAAAAACTATCATGAGCAAATTGATATTTGTGAAAACTTTAGGCCAATATTCAGTGAAAAACTAAACATCTAGGCCTGTGTGAAGAATTCCACCCGGAAGCAGAACTTGAATGAGGATATGAATGAATGCATACCTGCTTGTTTTCAGAGCCCCACAGGACTGTACTTCAGTTATGCCCAGTCAAACTACTGGCTCTTCTGCACACCACTTGGTCTTGAGGGCCCCAGTCTTTGCTGCCACCTACTGGTGGAAAATGGTTGTCGCAGTCCTACAATAATGACCATTTGAAGACAGACCTTCAGGATTACAGTTGAAGACTTAAGATGCAAAACCCCTAAGTTGATTTGCAATGAATTTACATACATTTATATAATTTACATACATTTATATAATTTTTTATACATTTTATTATCATTCCAACTCGATTTGGATTATATTGGCCTGATTTAATTGTTCTTGATAATAATATATGTATTTAAATACTATTTAGATTGCAGTTTGATTACTACTTGGACTACTTGGAAATTATTATAAATATAAAAGGATTTTGCATCTGAACTCTTCAGCTGAAGACTCGAGGTCAGTGTGAATCAATAAGAAGAAGAAGAAGAATATAATAACAATGTCAATGCCACAGGCTGGTGGTGGTCAGTAAAAGTAAAGTCTTCACCTGGGTTCTACAGCCAGGGGGAGTCATTGACATTAGTCTGTCTGGTGTGCTATGGCAGTGTCTCCAGCAGGGGTCGCCCTGCCAAAGGCTCTGGCAAGGCTCTCCAGCCCCCTTGTGCACACCAGTACCACCTCCAGCTGAGGGACTACACACACACTACACACACACTACAAAGACTACACACAAGCAGCCTGACTCCAGCTGATGGCAATCTCTTAGCTGTGCACACACAATATTGAGATGATATAGAAAGCCATTTAGACATTATAGACAATAGAGTACCATAGACATTATAGACATTAGAGAACCATAGACATTATAGCCGTTAGAGAACCATTTAGACATTACAGACATTAGAGAACCATAGACATTATAGACATTAGAGAACCATAGACATTATAGACATTAGTGCCATTTAGACATTATTGCATTGGTACACTTATCAAACTTTGTGAGCTAACACTAACTAACTAGCTAACACTAACTAACTAATGCTAACTAACTAACTAGCTACTAACTAACTAACAATAACCAACACTCACTAATTAACACTAACTAACTAGCTAGCTAATACTAACTAAGTAACTAACTAGCTAACACTAACTAAATGGGGCTAAGAACAAGGAAGCTGAGTTTCTGTTGTACAATAATGTTTGTGTTCTTTTGACTGCACACACAAGTGTGTATGTGTATTATATACATAAAATGAAATTGTAGTACTACTGTAGACACAAACACATATTTAAACAGGCCAGTCTGGATGTGCACAGTAGGTGAAGGCTCATCAGTGACAAACAATGTGGCTGGCTAATAAATGCATTATAGTTTAACTTACATTATAGCTGCACTTGAGCAGGTCATGTATATTAATGCATTAGGCAGTGGGGTCACTCCATCTTGCTTGTTGTGTGTATGTGTGTGTGTGTGTGTGTGTGTGTGTGGTGTCATACAGCAGGGTGTTAACAGTCTGTGGGAGCTGCAGGTGGCTTCACACATTCAAAGTCAAGGTGAGCAGCCCAAGCGGAAGGCTCTTTTACGGCCCATAAAGCCTTTTGGTCAAAGTCCCCCGCCCCTCACCCGACGCCCCCCCCCCCACACACACACACCTCCCCCACTGCGCCTCATGGGAACAGGGCTGTAGACCTGCTAGTGCCCTCTTCCACAGCTTAAAGAAAAAGACTTAAGACAGAAGAGCAGAAGAGCAGTTACAAAGGTTTTTGGGGTTTTTGTGGAGGGGGAGGGGGTCGTTTGCTGGCAGTGTGTTTTTAATAGCCTTGATTAATCTGCTAGGGCAAATCTAAGGGCTCCCAGGAGTCGTCAGGGGTGTTTAAACCGCACATCTGATTGCTACTTCCTTCTGGGGTCGTGGCTGCAGAGGTAGCACACAAAAGCTTTACAGCTGGGCCAGCTCTCAAAGAGTCCCATCTCCATAGAGACACAGGAAAAGTCAGTGCACAGGAAACTAACGAGGAGGGTAAACAGGCCCTTTCCACTTGGCACCTCGGCTTCCAAGAGTACATGTGGACCACACATCTGAGCACACTTCTCCCCATGGGACCAGGAAAAGCCTCAAAAAGCTGTTTGTCTTCTGACATGCACACATGCTAGGCAGCATATTTCCACACCTGTGGAAACCTGTTCCGGGGCGGAGAGAAGCTTCTGAGAAGAATCTGAGAACTCAGACATACGTAGATAAGCAAAAACAGAACATGACACTAAACCATTAATATGTTGAACACAGGATGTCTTCAAAGGAGAAAATATGTTTTATTTCATCTGAATTTAACAGTACTTTCTACAGTAAAGAAAAAGACATAACAGCAACAGGTTATCTTATCAAAATCCTGGACAGGTCACTTGTGGCAGATTGCATAGCCTGTCTATAGGAATGCATAGAAAATATACAAGTGAAAAATATGTGTTCATTGTGTGTGTGTGTGTGTGTGTGTGTGTGTGTGACACAATTCTAAAATGTCTGGGTGCATATACTGGTCCCCCACCATGTCATACATAGTAGTTTGTCTGTAATTAGTAGTTCGTCTGTAATTAGTAGTTCATCTGTAATTAGTAGTTCATCTGTAATGCCAAACAAAGTGGACTGAGGGGTGAAGAATCAGAAGACAAACATAACAAATGGAAAAGGGCAGGAAAGTCCTTCAGTTCTCTTTCAGTGTTCTTGATGATGATGATGATGATGATGATACAAATCCTGTCTTTCTTGTTTTTTCCCATTTGAAGATTAGAATGAGGTATATAAAAGTGTTCAGGCGCAAAGCATACTGGTACTGATTGTGTGTGTGTGTGTGTGTGTGTGTGTGTGCATATGCTCAGTGGAGGAGTGTGCTGGTAATGATTGTGCGTGTGTGTGTGTGAGTGTGTGTGCGTGTGTGTGAGTGTGTGTGTGCGTGCGTGCGTGTGTGTGTGTGCGTGTGTGTGTGTGTGCGTGTGTGTGTGTGTGTGGATCAGAGGAGAAGGCAGCGCTCCTTCTTCTTGCTCTTGCCTCCTTTCTTGCCGTTTTTCTCCTTTTCTTCCGACATCTTTTTCACTCGCACCTCTCGCATGAGATCAAAAAACACCTGAGCACACACACACACACACACACACACACACACACAGTAGTACATCAGATCAAAACACACCTGAGCACACACACACACACACACACACACACACACACACACACACACACAGTAGTACATCAGATCAAAACACACCTGAGCACACACACACACACACACACACACACACACACACACACACACACACAGTAGTACATCAGATCGAAACACACCTGAGCACACACACACACACACACAATAGTACATGAGATCAAAACACACACACACACACACACACACACACACACACACACACAGTAGTACATGAAATCAAAACACATCTGAGCACACACACACAGTAGTACATGAAATCCAAATACATCTGAGCACACACACACACACACACACAGTAGTACATGAGATCAAAACACACCTGACCCCAGACACACACACACACAGTAGTACATGAGATCAAAACACACATGAGCACACACACACACACACACAGTAGTACATGAGATCAAAACACACATGAGCACATGAGCACACACACACACACACACACACACACACAGTAGTACATGAGATCAAAACACACCTGAGCACACACACATATACACACACACACACAGTAGTCCATGAGATCAAAACACACCTGACCACAGACACACGCACACACACACACACACAGTAGTACATGAGATCAAAACACATCTGAGCACACACACACACACACACACACACACACACAGTAGTATATGAGACCAAAACACACATGAGCACACACACACACACACACACACACACACACACACACAGTAGTACATGAGATCAAAACACACATGAGCACAGACACACACACACACACACACACACACACACACAGTAGTACATGAAATCAAAACGCACCTGAGCGCACACACACACACACACAGTAGTACATGAGATCAAAACACACACACACACACACACACACACAGTAGTACATGAGATCAAAACACACTGTGCACAGACACACACACACACACACACAGTAGTACATGAGATCAAAACACACTTGTGCACAGCCAAACAGGTCAACTGTGTTCCTAATCTAGTGTAACATCATCTTCAGTTGGAATTGAATCAATGCTTACTGATGTCTCAGCCAGGAATGCTAATCTGGCAAAGACACTGATGGGCTCTAATCTGGCAAAGCCACTGATGGGCTCTAATCTGGCAAAACCACTGGGCTCTAATCTGGCAAAGCCACTGGGCTCTAATCTGGCAAAGACACTGATGGGCTCTAATCTGGCAAAGACACTGATGGGCTCTAATCTGGCAAAGCCACTGATGGGCTCTAATCTGGCAAAGCCACTGATGGGCTCTAATCTGGCAAAGCCACTGATGGGCTCTAATCTGGCAAAACCACTGATGGGCTCTAATCTGGCAAAGACACTGATGGGCTCTAATCTGGCAAAGCCACTGATGGGCTCTAATCTGGCAAAGACACTGATGGGCTCTAATCTGGCAAAACCACTGGGCTCTAATCTGGCAAAGCCACTGGGCTCTAATCTGGCAAAGCCACTGATGGGCTCTAATCTGGCAAAGACACTGATGGGCTCTAATCTGGCAAAGCCACTGATGGGCTCTAATCTGGCAAAGCCACTGATGGGCTCTAATCTGGCAAAACCACTGGGCTCTAATCTGGCAAAGCCACTGGGCTCTAATCTGGCAAAACCACTGCTCTATGGCAAAACCACTGCTCTCTAATCTGGCAAAGCCACTGATGGGCTCTAATCTGCTCAAAGCCACTGATGGGCTCTAATCTGGCAAAGCCACTGATGGGCTCTAATCTGGCAAAGCCACTGATGGGCTCTAATCTGGCAAAGCCACTGATGGGCTCTAATCTGGCAAAGCCACTGATGGGCTCTAATTAAAATGACCAGCAGAGTGCAAAGCCAAAGTAAGCTTCTCCTGCATGAATTCTAGCAGTGAAATGTGATGTGTAGCATTTTTAGGTTCATGTTTGAAAAACACATCTAAAAACAACAACAGGATGTGAAGAGACAACTATTATTGTGATTATATTGTGACTATATTGTGATTATATTGTGATTGTATTGTGA
>JAIFZK010000118.1:1462500-1467500 GCA_027481765.1 Tenualosa thibaudeaui | reverse complement strand
CACACACACACACACAGATCATGTGAGTGAGCATGACTAGACTCACAGCCATACACAGGTGGGGTCACCTCTGAGGCTACCTAGACTACCCAGGCTACCCAGACATTATGTATTGCAGCCTATATAGTCTCCAAGATATTATTAAGAGCACAAAAATGAAAGTGAATACGACTAAGGCCCCCCCCCCCCCCGCCCCATAAATGCAAACAAAAACATAACATTCGTGTCGATTACAGAAATCTTACAAACGTAGGCTAAGATATATGGTCATCATCACATGACACAAAACACTTACACAAGCTACCAATTATTTCTGAGGCAATTACAAACACATCGCAGTGGAGGTCTTACTGAGAGAGCGGCTCTGAGACCTGAGGGCTGATATTGACAGGGAACCGAGAGTGAGGTCGCCCTCCCTGTCGCGCTGCCTAAAGCCCGCCTCCTGTAAACTGCTGATAGGCTGCATGTAGGACGTAACAGTGCTGTATCTTGTCCTAGATTGCCTTTTAAGGCTGTCCGTCAAACGTTACAAAAAAGGAGAAGTAGCAAAAGCATGTACGAGTAACTTTGTAACACACTGCATCAAACACCGACACAAATCCAATCCAGTGACCTAAGATGTATTCCTTTAGTTCAGAGGAGAAAAGAGGTATCTCACCAAACACTTAGTAATGTTTTAATAATCCCTTGTGTTCCTTTTATTTCTTGGATAGAACGTAAATAATCCGCCGTTATTCGAGACCCATCCTTCCCAAACTTTTTTCATAACCGGAAGTTTATTGGGACGTTATCAGAAGGATATGAGGTCAGGCAACCAATCACAACAACTTTTAACAGCTGGGTTAGTATGGTTCAGTAACATTTCCTTAGGCTATGTGGGTTTATTTTTCCTGAATTATAGGAAGTTGTCTACACCCCAAAGTAGCCTAAACCATGCCTCACCGCCACATATAATGTTAGTCAATGAATGGAAATATGTACATGTTATGTACAGGTTATTAAGTTAATGAGTAGCCTGGACTAGCTGACATACGATCATAGCTGGTATTTCAACACATGATGAAGATGGGTCAGATGTTTCAGGTTAGACCTATGTGCTTAACTGAAGAAAGCCCATGCTTGCACAAGGTTCAGTGCGTGTATGAACTGGGTAGGCTATGAAAAGCCTTCTTCATATAATGGACCGCAGCATCATAAGGGCTCAGACAAGCTGACCTCAGTTGTAGGTGCATTCACTGGCAGAAGGGTGTCGCTCTTTAATAACTTTCAATGCAGCTGCTGCATAAGCCTCAATGCCGTACTGTATTTGCGCAGAGAATCCGCGGAACCAACGATAAAAGACAGCAGCAAAGCAGCTTCTGAAAATCACTATTAAATAAGCACCATCAAGTAGGCCTATGTGACCAGGTGAATGAATAGTCTATTACTTTGCATTTTATAATGGATCATATGTTATTAATTATTTGTCACAATTAGTGCATTGAGTCCGGTAGACTTTATATTACGAGGCGATAACTTTGGGCCGGTTTGGATTCTGTAGCCTAGGCTACTCAAATGTTCCAGAGTTTCAGAAGTTGAGACAAAAATAATTGTTAAGGGTTGCGGTGTAAAGAAAACAGACCCCTATGTGTTCTGCAATTCCTGGTGTCAGTTTTGATTATGGAAGTCAACTGGAATCTAGTTAGCCTACACTGCACACACACACACAGTGGCCAAATTGCGCTGGCGCCTCAGTTGAAACTTTTACAGGTTAAGTCGCAGTGCATCGACACACATCCCATAAATGCTTCCTTGGCTGGATGTTAAAGACTTCTAAGTTTTGTTTCCCCTGCAAGAAACGGTCTTGGATGGCACCAGAACAACATGGCAAATGAAAAGAGCTTCTGTCAAAAGGGCTTTCTTTAAAGAGGTTCCAAGCCTACAAATGAACCCTTTAAACGCCTAATTGCAACTTTAAGAAAGGCACAGACTGTTTTCATCGTTAGAGTTTCTTTAAAAAGTACATATGTTTTCCAAGTAAATCTAATTCCATGTAAATACGAATGACTTATTAAATCTTTATATTGAATTTTTACAGTGAGGGAATCAGGAGTCTGAAAATGAGAATGACGAAAGACGCTGTCAAAATGTTATTTCCAGTCTGTATAAAATAGTTTTCCAAATTGCACAGTTAGAACAGAGTATTGTGTTTTTGTTTCAAAATAAAATGAATGAGCATTTATGTGGTAGCTTTTGAGATCGTCACCTAGTTGGAACCCAGTTACCAAAACCCTCTGTGCGTAAGTAATCAGAAAACACGACGGCTCCCTCTTAAATCATTTCTAGTCCTATTAGTTGTTAATTTAGCGGTTGCGTCCTCTTTTTGACTGAGCCACATCGAGAATTTGCTTTTCTATAGCCCCGAGGCATAATCTCCCAAAATCCCAGAGTAGGAGGCACAACCCACGTGGTTCAACTCGTATAAAAAGTTTGTGACTATTGTGGCACAATGTCGTGATTGCAGGGAGCAAGCCGTTCTGATGATCACGTCTCCTTACGCCCTAGTGAACGAGGACGTAGCCGAAATCTTCACTGAAGTCAGTCATTCGAGACGCAGAGGACAAAGAGGATCGCCACCTGGGCAAATAAGAGCAAAACGAATGACAAACTGGATACACCATTTGACGAGAAATCATCACAATAACTGCGCGTTTTTAAATCTCATATCGTTATGGATTTTCCCTACTGACTTTTGGTCTGCCGCCAACGGATGACTTGACAATTCAGTCAAGTGACAGAGGTATCGCTTAAATATTTATTTCACGCATCATTGACATTTATTATACAGGCCTACACGCATTTCGCGATGGCATGAGACGACAGGCGCTGCGCTTAAGTGCAGTAAGTCAACTTGTTCATTTTGCACGGGAAAAACAGGCTGAGCCTACTGTCTCGGCAGCGCACGGCGTAGACAACATCAGAGAATGACCAAAGAACCCAGTGTGAAGGAATAGATACCACAAGGAATTATTCCGCTTTTAAACACCCATTTCATTCATCCGCAATATCGCAATTCTTTCATGGACAAAGTGGATTTTACAACTCGACCAATAGACCCTTGTTTGCTCCGCGCTACCCTTAAGCTGGTGTTTGTATAGAGAACGGTGGTTTGGGAGTACGAACAAAAGGTGACTGTGCTCACCTTTTTGACGAACTAAACCCACGCGATTGAATTGCCGTGTGTTTTCGAATAACTTAAAAAGAAGATGATAAAGTTTATCACAAAAGTGGTCTGTTTTGTGGCGTGCGTAGTCTCCATCCGCTGCACACCGGCTCCCGAGACCCAGACAGTGTCCCAGGATACCTGCGCTTCGTGCGGCCTCGGGCAGACGGAGGAGTCGAGGAGGATGGACATTGATTTTTTGGAGGCAGTGAAAAGGCATATTCTGAGCAGGTTACAAATGCGCGAGAGACCCAACATCACTCACCCCATCCCGAAGGCGGCGATGGTGACTGCGTTACGAAAACTTCACGCTGGTAAAGTAAGGGAGGACGGGAGAGTGGAAATCCCGAACCTGGACGGACACGCGAGTTACCACAACGAAGTGGAGCAGGAAACTTCGGAGATCATCAGTTTCGCGGAAACAGGTGTGTTAACAGTCTATTAGCCGAGTCACTTTCCCATCAGATGCGATGAGAGGCGGCGGTGGGCCATGCGCATGACGGGTATGGTTGGAAAGGCTATAAGGTTATCTTACTCCTGGTGGCTGTTATCCAAAGAGACGTACATTCACGCGAGGTCGTACGCGTAGTCAAGGCCGCGCTTGGTTTTGCTGGAATGCAATACTGAGTGACTGTTTTAACGGTTGCCTTTCAAAACCAGAGCAGGCTTGATAAATATCACAAAAAATATGTTTTCAGGGATGTCATTTATTTTGGTCCCTATAATTGTGCTAAACATCTTGGACTTTCTAGAGCAGGAAAGAGTAAAAAATGTATAAAATGTTATCTGTATTCGTCAGCCTCGACAATTTAGGCTATTCCGGCACGAGCTTCCTAAGAACATGGGTGCGTGCCTGCGCCAGATATCACACGCCCTTCTTTGTCCCGAGACGAAGAGGGCTCGCTCAAGATTATAATTTGGGGAGTAACTTGGGGCTGATGGGTAAATATAGCTAGAAGAAAGACAATTCCCTAAGTTACGGAGATTCAACATGATTTTTTAATGAACATTTTAACATTTGACGCCCTGCACCAATAGGCAGAGTAGCCTAAAATCCAGGAGCGAGGTTTCCCTGGTCTGTCAGTACAGCACGTCACATGTTTTTTAAGCAATGCCGAAGTGTGCCCGCAGACCATCTGGGAATTTACAGGCGACAGGGAGACTGATAACACGATTCTGTTTGATTTAATTCAACAATCACAGTGGAAACAACAAACACAAATATCGGCTGGCGATATTAGTTGATTATTTGTACAGGATAGCATTCTGCACAGTTCGTAAGGGATCATGGCGATCTTTGACTACTCGTTTACTCGTTTTGTGTCGGTCCACTATAAAACATCTCTGGATATGTGTGTGTGTGCGAGCGCGCGCGCGCACCGACCGCAGTCCTCCCTTCCTCCGTCGCCCCCGTGCCTTTTGGCGAGGCGGCAAAGACACCCGGGGTGTTGGCAGCCAGCTGGCCGTGGCTCCGTGACAAGTTCCAGGAACAATTTGTTGAGAAGCCTCAGAAAGGCGACTTGAAATGATCAGTGAAGCCTTATGCTTCGGCCGGGACAGAGAACAGACTCTGCCCGTTTGGGGCGTCTTAGATGCTCTTTTTGCGTCTTTGGGGTTTTGGATTGACAACGGAGATCTCTCCCTCTCCCTCTCTCTCTGTGTTTGTGCGAGTGAACAGCAGGTAGACTATAGGCTCAGTTAATTTATGTTCAGTTTACCTGTTTGGGCAGAGTCGTTGCAGTTATTCAGATGTGGTGCCTTCGATCCCGACTTGTGCTGGCAACCCTGCTATGGAAAC
>JAIFZK010000118.1:1450000-1455000 GCA_027481765.1 Tenualosa thibaudeaui | reverse complement strand
TGCTGCCGCCAGCAATTCTACATCGACTTCCGGCTCATTGGCTGGAACGACTGGATCATCGCGCCCTCTGGTTACTTCGGCAACTACTGCGAGGGAAGCTGCCCCGCCTACATGGCAGGCGTCCCGGGCTCGGCGTCCTCCTTCCACACGGCGGTGGTCAACCAGTACCGCATGCGGGGCATGAGCCCAGGCTCCATGAGCTCCTGTTGTATCCCCACCAAACTCAGCACCATGTCCATGCTTTACTTCGACGACGAGTACAACATCGTCAAGAGGGACGTGCCCAACATGATTGTGGAGGAGTGTGGCTGTGCTTGAGTCTTATTGACAATAAACAGACACAAGACAAGGAAATAAATAAATACGAAGAAACACACTTGTGAAAAAGAGGAGAACTGAGGGGGGACTCACACAGAAAATAATATTGCAAGAATAATTATAGTAACAAAGTAATATTTATGAACATTCTGTTGAACACCAGCACACAGAGTTGACCACACTCGCGGGCACACACACAGCACCACGCAGAAAAGCACACACACACACACACTTATACACTCCAACACACACACACACACACACACCATTAACACAATAAAACAAGCATGCACAGAACATTGTGTACATATTATTTATGTTTGTTAATATTCCTGGTAGAGTCATTTATCAGTTCTGCCAGCTTCTGATTCAAGTCAAGTTTTATAAACAAAAGTTTGTAAAATAACTTAGGTCACAATGTTAAAGGGATGCAGCAGAGATGGGATTTATCAGTTTGTGTTGTTACTTTTCTGTTTTGTATCGTTTTGTCTTCTCCAATATTAACCATTATGTCTTTTCTTGTATTCAAAAATGGAGAATTCTCATCTGCTCTGACAAGAGACCGAAAGCGAGAGCCTTAGACAACCAGTAAGGGAGGTCTGCTTGGACCACCAAAAAAAACAACTCTGCCTCTCTCTCTCTCTCTCTCCCTCCCTCTCTCTCCCTCTCTCTCCTTCTCTTTCTCTCTCTCTCTCTCTCTCTCTCTCTCTCTCTCTCTCTCTCTCTCTCTCTTTCTTTCTCTCTCTCTCTCTCTCTCTCTCTCTCTCTCTCTCTCTCTCTCTCTCTCTCTCTCTCTCTCTCTCTCTCTCTCTCTCTCTCTCTCTCTCTCTCTCTTTCTCTCTCTCTCTCTCTCTGAATAGGGCCTCCAAGAGGCCGCCCTGCCCAAGAGCGAAGTAAAAGCACTGAGCGCAACTGTGTCCAACTGTACAGCACTTCTGATAGCAATATTTCCCACAAATAACAAATAACAGAATGAAACACTCTCCTCTCGTCTCTGCTCAATAGTCTTACTCTCCACAGACAGTTTCCAGTGCATGCTCTTTAAAACCAAAAGATATCAGCCCCCTCCCCTGCCCCACACCTCCATAAATCTACAGCACTGATTGCCAGTCCTCTGATCTGTCACAAATCCATCTCTCCAGACAGACAAGATGCTAAAGATGACAGGAGATGCTGAAGCTAATAGCCCATGACCTTCAGAAGAGACTAACTTACAGCACTGTGCCGCGAGCCCCGAGGTGTCACATGACCAGTGGGTCCACTCTCAATCCCGCCGACAGGGACTCATCAGATCATCTGTGAAAAATCAACAGATCACTTAACAGACAGACAGACAAACTTGCATATGGAAATAAATCAATCCGCTGCCGTCCTACTAGCTGGTCATGGGCAGCACAGCACTTGTAGAGCTGCACTTGTGAATGCACACGTTGAAGCACTTGCAGATGATCATGCCTTCCCAGGGCACCCTTGGGCCCGCCTGGCCTTGCCACCACAGCCCAACAAGACAAGACAAGAGAAGAGAAGAGACACTCAAGTGCCGCAGGAGCTATGCAATGTCTAGGGTTGACCCACACCAGACAAAACGCTAATTAGTCCTAGTCGTTAACTATTATCAATACTTGAAATGTACTCTTTCGCTCTTGGCATTCGAAGCGAATGCTTGTTACAATGTTTGCACTGAGAAAGTTGCGTGATTAGTAATAAAAAAAATGAAAAAAGAAAAAAAAGAGAAACTGCCATTGATTATAAAAAGTTATTTTTATAGAAGCAAATTGAATTCTGTTCAAATGTATTATACCTAATCATGGAACCAAAGAGGGGAGGTCATTAGACAGCTATTAGACAATGGCGAGGCCATTGCGTTATTTTGTAAAATACTTTGTGATCATTTAAGAGGCCTAGCTACTCTATCAGGGTTATATTATGGATTCTGTTTCAGCTTTTTGTTGGTTCATCTTTTTTATTTTGTACAGTAGACAAATTGAATATTTCATATTTTTGTCATCAACTTTAATATTTTTCAGTTTTCTATTTAATAAAAAAAGTTCTTTTAGTTCTTGTTCCAGAATCATTTTAGGATCAAATACGTCATCTCTGTACAGCTCAACTTCAAATAAAAAATGCTTTTCAAATATTTTGTTTCTTTGTAACTGTAATGAAATAAATTTCTTATTCTGCATTAAAACTGTCCCTTCTGTCTGTGTTTGGATTGAAGCAGAATTCATCTCTCTGACCTTCACACACAGTTTATACTAAAGATATCTGTGTGTGGGGTGTGTGTGGGGGTATATGTGTGTGTGCGTGTGTGGGAGGAGGGTAATAATTACTGCCCTCCTACGGAAATAGAGTCTGAAGGGTAAGGTGGGGTTGCGGGGTTGTGTGTGTGTGTATTGGGGGTTCTGTGTGTGGGATTGTGTGTTTGTGTGTGGGAGGCGGGGTAATAATTACTGCCCTCCCTTGGACATAGAGTCTGAGGGGTTAGGTGGGGTTGTGTGTGTGTGGGGGGGGATCCTGTGTGTGTGTGTGTGTGTGTGTGTGTGTGAGAGAGAGAGAGAGAGATAGAATGCGAGTGTGTGTGCAAGCGAGTGCCTGCGTGTAGGGGGCAATGAAGGTCAAGTGGCAGTCCTGAGGTCACCCTTGGCTTGATTGGAACAGCGGGAACAGGACGGCCGACCCCCCCCCCCACACACACACACACACACACACATGCATACGCACACACATCCTCCATACTCACCCTGGCTAGCCTACCTTGAGCTGATAATGGCAGTTGAGGTCAGGTTTGGCTTAACGCTTTGATAAGGTTTGGCTTAACGCTTTGATAAGGTTTGGCTTAACGCTTTGATAAGGTTTGGCTTAACGCTTTGCCTGTTGCCTAAAGGACAGAATTGAAGACACAAAGGAATAGTGTCTCTCCGTCTTTCACACCTCACTCACTCACTCTCTCCCAAACACACACACATGCATACACACACTCTGTCCCACTCACATGTACACGTGCACACACACTCTTCACACACATCCTCTCTGTCCTTTCCCTCGCACACCATCTCTCGCTTTCTCTGTCTGTCTGTCTCCTGTCTGTCCCTCTTAGGAGGAGTCTGTCTCCTGTCTATCCTTCTTAGGAGGAGTCTGTCTCTGTGTGTCCCTCTTAAGAGGTGTCTGTCTCCTGTCTGTCCCTCTTAGGAGGAGTCTGTCTCCTGTCTGTCCCTCTTAGGAGGTGTCTGTCTCCTGTCTGTCCCTCTTAGGAGGAGTCTGTCTCCTGTCTATCCTTCTTAGGAGGAGTCTGTCTCTGTGTGTCCCTCTTAGGAGGTGTCTGTCTCCTGTCTATCCTTCTTAGGAGGAGTCTGTCTCCTGTCTGTCCCTCTTAGGAGGTGTCTGTCTCCTGTCTGTCCCTCTTAGGAGGAGTCTGTCTCTTGTCTATCCTTCCTATGAGGAGTCTGTCTCTGTGTGTCCCTCTTAGGGGGAGTCTGTCTCCTGTCTATCCTTCTTAGGAGGAGTCTGTCTCCTGTCTGTCCCTCTTAGGAGAAGTCTGTCTCCTGTCTATCCTTCCTATGAGGAGTTTGTCTCTGTGTGTCCCTCTTAGGAGGTGTCTGTCTCCTGTCTGTCCCTCTTAGGAGGAGTCTGTCTCCTGTCTGTCCCTCTTAGGAGGTGTCTGTCTCCTGTCTGTCCCTCTTAGGAGAAGTCTGTCTCCTGTCTATCCTTCCCATGAGGAGTCTGTCTCTGTGTGTCCCTCTTAGGAGGTGTCTGTCTCCTGTCTGTCCCTCTTAGGAGGTGTCTGTCTCCTTTTCATTACTTCAAGTGGGAGAAAAACAACACGCCTCATGTCCGTCACTAATGCAATTATCTCAAATGCATCCATTAGTGTGTGTGTGTAAGTGAATGAAAGTGTGTGTGTCAGCGCAAAGAAGTAACATGTTTTGCCAGACTAGGGCGAGCACTCCAGCACACCACAATGAGTCACCCACAGCCAAGCTCAATTAGGGGCAGATAGCTTAGGCGTGAGAGCCTAAACAACAGCCCTGTCACTAACACAAGACACACACACACACACACACACACTGTTCTGTCCCTTCTAGCTGGCCCTTCTGGGGTAAACAACAACCCACCACTTAGCCAAATAATCAACATAAAATACCTTTAATAGTAATGCCCAATCAGAGGGGTTTATTCACTTGAAGTCATATCAAGAGCAGGTACTGAATGAACAACACACACCACAAAGCCAGCAGTCTCCACCCCTGAGGCCTCTCTCTGTAGCACAAACCATGGGCCAGGTGCTCCTAATTTAGCCAATCACACGCAGGGCACCTGATCAGAGGCAGAGAGTATGGCAAAGGAAATGGGACAAACAGCACAGATAACACAAAACATGGGAAACACATACAGCCAACAATACGTACATACACACACACACACACACACACACATACAAACATAAATAACATAGACAAACATAAATACACACAAAGAGTAGAGAGAGAGTAAGAGAAAGAGCAACCATGAACAATAAGACATTGGCAGTGTGGCATGAAGAAGTGTGTGCGAGTGTGTGTGTGTGAGTGTGTGTATGTGAGCTCCAGCTCTCTAGCAGGAATGTTAATGACAGCAGGCTGCCGTAGGCCATGAGCACAGGAACACAGCGCTGCATGCTTTCAACCACCTGCCCACTGGACACA
>JAIFZK010000118.1:1392500-1402500 GCA_027481765.1 Tenualosa thibaudeaui | reverse complement strand
GGGGAAAACATTTCTGTTTCTAATCATGTGTGTGTGTGATGGTTAGTGATACTGATAATATGTGTGTGTGTGTGTGTGTGTTGTGTTTCTAATCGGGTTTCGCTTCTCTGGCTCGGAAAGCTGAAAGATGTGAGGGAGGAGACATAACACTCTGGAAGGTGGGAAAGTGCCCTGGTCAAGGCTGTGTGTCTGTATGTGTGTGTGTGTGTGTGTGTGTGTGTGTGTGTGTGTGTGTGTGTGTGTGTGTGTGTATGAGTGTGTGATATTTGGTGCCAGTGCAAGGCCTGGTTCTCACAGTGAAGCATCATACACACTCACAGACAAGCACAAACACACATAATCACAAATATGCAAGCAAACTCATGGTCATACACACACACACGCACATGATGCACACAGACTAACACACACTCATAAAACAGAAATTAACATGAATGTAAATTACTGTAATATAGACTGGACCTTAGTATTCTTATTTAGACTGGACCTTAGTATTCTTATTTAGAATGGACCTTAGTATTCTTATTTAGAACCTTAGAAATTAACTTATTTAGAACCTGCTTATTTAGAATGGACCTTAGTATTCTTATTTAGATTGGACCTTAGTATTCTTATTTAGATTGGACCTTAGTATTCTTATTTAGACTGGACCTTAGTATTCTTATTTAGAATGGACCTTAGTATTCTTATTTAGATTGGACCTTAGTATTCTTATTTAGATTGGACCTTAGAATACTTATTTAGAATGGACCTTAGTATTCTTATTTAGATTGGACCTTAGTATTCTTATTTAGATTGGACCTTAGAATACTTATTTGGCTAAGACCTTAGTATTCTTATTTAGATTGGACCTTAGTATTCTTATTTAGATTGAACCTTAGTATTCTTATTTAGAATGGACCTTAGTATTCTTATTTAGATTGGACCTTAGTATTCTTATTTAGATTGGACCCTGTCCTCAATGTTGAACATGAATGACGCATAACATGGAGGCCCTGTTACTACTAAACATTCAAACACAAAAACAATTTAGACCTTCAGACAATATAGACTTTGTCTGCGGCTGGGTTGAGTCACTGAGAAAGAAGGAGTGCTTGCATTGTTTACTGTGTGTGTGGGGGGGTGCATTGTCTTGTCTGGGACAGAGGACAGTTCAAATGCGGCAATCAAATCAATGATGCGTAGAGAGTGAGAAAGGGATAGAGAAAGTGGGAGAGAGAGAGGGAGAGAAAGAGAGGGAGGGAGAGAGAGATAGGGAGAGAGAGAGAGGGACTTGTCTTACTTCCTGACCATGAACTAGGTGAACACTTCATATGTTAAAAATCAAACACTGAGATGAAAGAGTCAGGCAGTGGGAACAGTGAATGGATAACCCATGTTCCCCAAACACACACACACACACACACACACACACACATGATGTAGAGTGATGTGTTTTTTAAACCACAGAACCATAGAGAGAGATTGTGTGTGTGTGTGTGTGTGTGTGTAAGAGACAGTGAAAAAGAGACAGAGTGAGGACTAGAGTGAGACACAGAGATAGATAAAGAGAGAGAGAGAAAGAGAGAGAGAGACGGGGTGTGTGTGTGTGTGTGTGTGTGGAGGGGGGGGCACAATGGTAAAAGTAAAGTTTCTGTGTCTGTGCTTATGGCCTTGGGGAGGCTGTGTGTTGTGTGTCCTTCCCTTGGCTCGGCCCAGAGGCCCATGAAGCTCCATGTGAAACATGCACAGCCTGTTCCTCTCTAAGCTATCCCACATGGCTACTCGCCACTAATAAATGAATAAATCACTAGCTTTGTCTCAATACACACACACACACACACACACACACACACACACACACACACACACACACAAGAGTTTTGAGCGAGTCAGGGAACATGTACTGTGTGAATATTTCAGGCTAACAAGCAGCAGAGCAGCAGGACAGTCTCTCACAGATAGATAGACACACACACACACACACACACACACACACAGACACAGACACACACACATACATACACAAGATAACTAGAGTAAAACCCTGAGCAGAGCAGCAGGACTGTCCATAATAGATAGATAGACACACTGTTTGACTGTGTGTGTGTTTAATGGTGAGAGTGTGTGTGTGTTTTGGAGTAAGAGAAGGACAGAGTGTGTGTGCGAGGGTGAGAGAAAAAGAATGAGTGTGTTTGTGTGTGTGTGTGTGTGTGTGTGTGTGTGTGTGTGTGTGTGTGTGTGTGAAAGAGAGAGCCCACTCATGCAGAAAGCAGCCCACTGTTTCTCATCCTTGCACCCCTGAGAGACGAGTAACACAGACTCATTACTGCTCATGCATCCAAAACAACTCCCTCTATACACTTACAGGACACCCACACACATATCCACGTCCACACAAAAACACAGACACACACACACAAACACACACACACTTTCAGGACATGGCAAGCGCTGTACTCCTGTGGTTCTGAACTCAGGGCCTTCTGTCTGACAGTGTGTCCTAGGTATGGGTCTGCACTCAGGCTACGGCACCCCACAGTGGACAAACAGCACTGTCTCACCTGGACAGATGTTCCCACCAAACACCTTACAGCCAAACCAGTCCCCAAACCAGACCCCCCTAGTGGGAGAATGAGAGTGAGAGGGAGGCAGAATGACAGAGAGAGAGAGAGAGAGAGAGAGAGAGAGAGAGAGAGAGAAAGCAGAATGAGTGAGGGAGAGAGAGAATAAGAGAGAAAAGCAGAATGAGTGAGGGAGAGAGAGAATGAGAGAGAAAGGCAAAATGAGTGAGGGAGTCAGAATGAGAGAGAAAGGCAGAATGAGTGAGGGAGAGAGAGAATGAGAGAGAAAGGCAGAATGAGTGAGGGAGAGAGAGAATGAGAGAGAAAGGCAGAATGAGTGAGGGAGAGAGAGAAAGAGAGATGTAATGAGGGAATGTGGGAGCAAGGGAGTCAGAATGAGACAGGGAGAGAGAGAGAGAGAGAGAGATGGAATGACAGAATGTGTGTGAGAGAGAAAAAGACAGAATGAGAGAGAGGGGGCAGCATGAGAGAGAGAAAGAGAGAGAACATGCTTTTTATTGGTTTATCTCCACAGTCCCATGGTGATCCCAGTGCCGGGCCATCTGTGTAAAGCTTAATGGTCCGTTTGTCAGGGCCATGTTGAGAATGTGCCGGAACAATGGCTCCAGAAAGGGGATCCGGGACGAGGCGACTGGAGAACAAGAGAGTGAAAGACACAGGGGGCATCTCCAAGGTCACACTTCCATCAGGCCCCAAAAAACACTGCACTACTCCCGCCTTCCCCCTCAATATGCACTTACCACCACACCCACACACACACACCCACACACACTGTCCATCATCATCGCCCTTCCCTACCCCAACACACACACACACACACACACACACACACCCACACACACTCCACACACACACTGTCCATCATCATCGCCCTTCCCTACCCCAACACACACACACACACACACACCCACACACACTCCACACACACACTGTCCATCATCATCGCCCTTCCCTACCCCAACACACACACACACACACACACACTCTGAACAGACACAGGCATGGACTACTTAAACACACATACTGGGGGTCCAATGCTTATTGCTACCGCCCATGGCAGGGAGAGGAGAAAGCAGGTTGAAACCATGAGGGCTGCCCATTGATGCCCAGACATGCCCATTGATGCCCAGAGATGCCCAATGATGCCCTAGAGATGCCCACTGATGCCCATTGATGCCCATTGATACCCAGTGATAGCCTGTGATGCCCAGGGATGCCCACTGATGCCCAGACATGCCCATTGATGCCCAGAGATGCCCATTGATGCCCACTGATGCCCATTGATGCCCAGCGATACCCAGCGATAGCCTGTGATGCCCATTGATACCCAGTGATAGCCTGTGATGCCCTGTGATGCCCTATGATGCCCTGTGATGCCCATTGATACCCAGTGATGGCCTGTGATGCCCATTGATGCCCATTGATACCCAGTGATGCCCATTGATACCCAGTGATAGCCTGTGATGGCCACTGATGCCCAGTGATAGCCTGTGATGCCCACTGATACCCAGTGATAGCCTGTGATGCCCACTGATACCCAGTGATGCCCTGTGATGCCCACTGATACCCAGTGATAGCCTGTGATGCCCACTGATACCCAGTGATGCCCTGTGATGCCCATAGATACCCAGTGATAGCCTGTGATGCCCTGTGATGCCCATTGATAGCCTGTGATGCCCTGTGATGTCCAGTGATACCATGTGATGCCCTGTGATGTCCAGTGATACCCTGTAATGTCCTGTGTTCTTCTTCTAGTGCTCTTCTGGACCTCTTGGCACAGCCTAGGTAAGCATCCATTCAATCACTGACTGCCAATTACATAATGCCAGAGACTGCTACCTCCACACACACACACACACACACACACACACACACACACACACACACACACACACACACACACACATACATACACACACACATACATACACACACATATACACACACACACATACACACACACACACACACATACACACACACACACACACACACTCATACACCCTCCTGTGTCTCCTTCACATCAGAAGCCCCAGGCATGTTCACGTGTGCATGGTGGTGTGTGTGTGTGTGTGCTGGAGCAGGTCTATTGTGGTGCCACTGAATCAGGCTCCCCATTAGTTGTGCGGTCTATACAATGTGGCCTTTGGGACAGTCAATAAGACTCCTGGCTGAAATATCCCAATAATGGAGTGACCAGACATTCCCACGACCCTGCTTTTACACTACCAGCCATTATCCTATGTGTGTGTTGTGTGTTTTGTGAATGTGTATGTGTGTGTGTGTGTGTGTGTGTGTGTTTTGAAGCATTACCGAGATCTAACTTCTTTAAGATCAAGAGAAGGGGGCATCACCAATCTTATAAAACAAGTCTGGTTGAAAGAGCCACCGTGACCTCTGGAGCTGACCTCAGCCAAAGGCAAAGGCATTGAGTTCACCCCGGCCTCAAACACACACATGCATGCACACAAACACACACATATACACACACAGAGCAGGAAGAATCAGGAACGGTAGGCTAATGGCTCTGATTAAACACATTAGTAGTTCTGGAACAACAAACTGAAGAAAGAATCTTAAGAAAAACAAAATAGCTGTTGTACAACATGGGGTCCCATAACTTGTAGTCAGATGACAAATATTCTGGTGTAATCTGGGCTATATGTACTTCCATAAAAAGATGCTGACATATGGAGAATTCCTTTAAAAGACATTTAAGGTCTTGTCCTCCACCCAAGGCCATACTATAAACACACACACACACACACACATATACACACACACACATACACATACACACAACACTAGCATCACTAAGCCACTAAAGAATGTGGAGGAGGAGAGAAGGAAAAAAAAGTCCATAGTATTCCATAGTAAGTCCATATTCTTCTACCAGGGCCAGATGGACCTCAGATGGACCTCAGCTGGACCTCCCCCCCTACCCAACTGATGGACCCCCCCCCCCCCCCCTACCCAACTGACTTGAGTAGAGTACAGTTGAGTTAAGCTGTTGAGTCCAGCTGAGTTGCTGAGTTGAGTTGAGTTGAATTGAGTTGAGTTGAGTTGAGCTGAGCTGAGCTGTGCTGAGCTGAGTTGAGTTGAGTTGAGTTGAGTTGAGTTGAGTTGAGTTGAGTTGAGTTGAGCTGAGCTGAACTGAGTTGAGCTGAGCTGAGTTGAGTTGAGTTGAGTTGAGTTGAGCTGAGTTGAGTTGAGTTGAGTTGAGTTGAGTTGAGCTGAGCTGAGCTGAGCTGAACTGAGTTGATCTGAGCTGAGCTGAGCTGAGCTGAGTTGAGTTGAGTTGAGTTGAGCTGAGCTGAGCTGAGCTGAACTGAGTTTAGCTGAGCTGAGCTGAGTTGAGTTGAGTTGAGTTGAGTTGAGCTGAGTTGAGCTGAGTTGAGTTGAGTTGAGTTGAGCTAAGTTGTTCACAAGGCCCTTCCTGTTTCCTTTTGGCTCTGTTGTCTTCTGCTCTCTGCATTCTGCTCTCTGGATTTGTGTGTGTGTGTGTGTGTGGGTGCTTGTGTGTATGTCTGGGTTGTGTGTGGGTGCTTGTGTGTATGTCTGGGTTGTGTGTGAGTGCTCAGATGGACCTCCCCCCCTACCCAACTGATGGACCTCCCCCCCCTACCCAACTGACTTGAGTAGAGTACAGTTGAGTTAAGCTGTTAAGTCCAGCTGAGTTGTTGAGTTGAGTTGAGTTGAATTGAGTTGAGTTGAGTTGAGCTGAGCTGAGCTGAGCTGAGCTGAGCTGAGCTGAGCTGAGTTGAGCTGAGCTGAGCTGAGTTGAGTTGAGTTGAGCTGAGCTGAGTTGAGCTGAGTTGAGTTGAGTTGAGCTGAGCTGAGTTGAGTTGAGTTGAGTTGAGTTGAGTTGAGCTGAGCTGAGCTGAGCTGAGCTGAACTGAGTTGATCTGAGCTGAGCTGAGCTGAACTGAGTTGAGCTGAGCTGAGTTGAGTTGAGTTGAGTTGAGTTGAGTTGAGTTGAGCTGAGTTGAGCTGAGTTGAGCTGAGTTGAGTTGAGCTAAGTTGTTCACAAGGCCCTTCCTGTTTCCTTTTGGCTCTGTTGTCTTCTGCTCTCTGCAGCCGTTGGGCCTCAGGCTCCATAAAGCTCTCTGGATTTGTGTGTGTGTGTGTGTGTGGGTGCTTCTGTGTATGTCTGGGTTGTGTGTGGGTGCTTGTGTGTATGTCTGGGTTGTGTGTGAGTGCTCAGATGGACCTCCCCCCCTACCCAACTGATGGACCTCCCCCCCCTACCCAACTGACTTGAGTAGAGTACAGTTGAGTTAAGCTGTTGAGTCCAGCTGAGTTGTTGAGTTGAGTTGAGTTGAGTTGAATTGAGTTGAGTTGAGTTGAGTTGAGCTGAGCTGAGCTGAGCTGTGCTGAGCTGAGTTGAGTTGAGTTGAGTTGAGTTGAGTTGAGCTGAGCTGAACTGAGTTGAGCTGAGCTGAGCTGAGTTGAGTTGAGTTGAGTTGAGCTGAGCTGAGCTGAGCTGAGTTGAGTTGAGTTGAGTTGAGTTGAGTTGAGCTGAGCTGAGCTGAGCTGAGCTGAACTGAGTTGATCTGAGCTGAGTTGAGTTGAGTTGAGTTGAGTTGAGTTGAGCTGAGTTGAGCTTAGTTGAGTTGAGTTGAGTTGAGTTGAGTTGAGCTAAGTTGTTCACAAGGCCCTTCCTGTTTCCTTTTGGCTCTGTTGTCTTCTGCTCTCTGCAGCCGTTGGGCCTCAGGCTCCATAAAGCTCTCTGGATTTGTGTGTGTGTGTGTGTGGGTGCTTGTGTGTATGTCTGGGTTGTGTGTGGGTGCTTGTGTGTATGTCTGGGTTGTGTGTGAGTGCTTGTATGTGTGTGCGTGTGTGTGTGTGTGAGAGAGAGAGTGTGTATGTGTTTGAAGTGTGTGTGTATGTGTGTGTGTTTGTCTGTGCAGTGGTCTGGGTTTGGAGTGTGTGTTAATAGTTAATGACTAGATATAAATAAATAAAACTGAATTGTGTTGACTATCCACTGGGTCTCTCAAAACAGCGGCTTTGCCAGTAGAAAGGTAGTGTGTGTTGGTGTGTGTGTGTATGTATGTTTGTGTGTGTTTGTATGTGTGTGTTTGTGTGTGTGTGTTTGTATGTGTGTGTTTGTGTGTGTGTTTGTGTGCATGTGTTTGTATGTATGTGTTTGTGTGTGTGTTTGTGTGCATGTGTTTGCATGCATGGGGGTGTGTATACATGTCTATGCGTCTGTAACTGTGTGTGTGTGTGTGTGTGCATGCATGTGGGTGTGTATACATGTCTATGCGTCTGTAACTGTGTGTGTGTGTGTGCATGTGTGTGGGTGTGTATACATGTCTATGCGTCTTTAACTGTGTGTGTGTGTGTGCATATGTGTGCATGCATGTGGGTGTGTATACATGTCTATGCGTCTGTAACTGTGTGTGTGTGTGTGCATGTGTGTGGGTGTGTATACATTTCTATGCGTCGTTAACTGTGTGTGTGTGTGTGCATGTGTGTGCATGCATGTGGGTGTGTATACATGTCTATGCGTCTGTAACGGTGTGTGTGTGTGTGCATGTGTGTGTGTGTGTGTGTGTGTGTGTGTGTGCAGGGGGACACTGCTCTGGCTCCAGCCTTGTGAGGGACAGCTGGTGTGCCCTTGTGCTCTCCAAACAATGTGCATGATGTAGCCAGTGCTTTGGCCGAGTGGCTGGGACAGACACTTATCCAATTAGCCTTTCTGCTTCGCTCTGGTCGCATCGGCTCCTTGCAAAGTCAACAACTGTGTTAAGCACAGTGGAGTGAAGGGACAGCTTTCAGACCACCGCTAGCCCAGAAGAGGAGCCCACATTACAAAACTAAGATTTAAACAAAAAGAAAAAGCATCTGTGAAAAGTTTGTGTGTGTGTGTGTGTGTGTGTGAGTGTGTATGTGTGTGTCTCTCCTGTGTGTCATGCCCCCCCCCCCCAAAACTACCCCCCTCCCTTTTACCACGGTTACGGCGTGGCATGCATAGCTAACACTGCAGATTGTGTGGAGTCTTTTATATATCGGCTACAGGCTCGGTGAGGGAGTGCTATTACTGCGCCTGGCGTGTTACCCAATTCATTTCTTTCCCTTGAACGGGCGCTTGTACGTCGCTGACATGCGTAATACGAAATGTATTGTTGTCTCTCACCGGGTAAATTCATTTTAAACACTTTACGCCAGTGAAACAATGGCTGTGGGCCATGGTTATTATCTGCCCATTTATTAGAGGGGGGAAACTGGCAGCTATGGCAGGGAGAGTCTAGGGGCAAGAGAGGAAGAGAGAGAGGGGGACTTGGCAGAGGAAACCAGAGAGAGAGAGGGGGGGGGGGGTTAGAGGGAGGGGGAGCGGCAGGGAGAGTGAGGCAGAGAGAGAGAGAGAGAAAGAGAGATAAAGACTGAAAGAGAGCAGAGGGAATGAGAGAGGGGGGCAGAGAGAGAGAGAGAGAGAGCAGATGTGTCTCAAGCCTCAGAACAGCCCATTCTCCCTGGATCTTCCCCAGCTCCCAGCTCCTGTATTGTTCCCCAATAACAAAGGAGGCCGTGCTCTTAAGGATCTACACCAAGAGCGCTGGACAAAGGGCTGCTTACTTACAGCTGATAAATGCTGATGTATTTGCATTAGTAAGTAATGCACAGGACTCTGTGCGTATAGAGTAGGCTACGCTGGGGTGAAGGATGGCCTCTCACTGGTAGAGCACAAACACAACTCAAGAGACCCATTAATATTGGACTATTGTTTGGGAAAACCAGCGAGGCTTATTGGGAGAAGCAATGGCTTGCAGAGTTGAGAACACTGTCTTAACTAGCACAGCTCATTATGCTAGCAGAGTTGAGAGCAATTTAACCCAACACAGCTTATTATGCTCATTATCCACACTAATACATACATACATGTTAAAGTCAACAAATACATAAATACATATATGTTAATGTAATCAAATACATGGATAAATACACAATGTGACCAAATGTATAAATACATATTAATTAATGTATAAATACATATTAATGTGAAGAAATACATACATTTCTTCACATAAAACACAATGAGTCCAAATACATAAACATAAACACATACATGGTAATGTGACCAAATGCGTTTAGATTAAATACACTAACATACGATTTAAGACTAGGAATAAGATTTAAGACTAGGAATAAGTGAGTGAGTGAAGAGTGCTAAACATGTAAAGCCAATAGAGCAGACACACACACACACACACTATCTCCCTAAACCACACATACACACATACACATACACACACTATCTCCCTAAACCACACATACACACACACACACACACACTATCTCCCTAAACCACACATACACACATACATACACACACACACATACATACATACAAACACACATACACACACACACACACCACACACATACACACACGCACACGCACACATACACACACACACATACATACACAC
>JAIFZK010000118.1:1375000-1387500 GCA_027481765.1 Tenualosa thibaudeaui | reverse complement strand
CCCCCTTTCTACCCCTCCCTCCACCCCTCCTCTCTCTCTCTCTCTCTCTCTCTCTCTCTTTCTGTTCCTCCTCTTCACTCTCTCACCCCAACTAAAAACAGATTCCTTCCAGGGCCAGAAGAGCTCTGAAATATCTGCCGTCCCTCCCAAGCTGTTTAAAAATGTTCCATAACACATAGTCAAAACAATCAATTCATTTCATAAAACGAGCACGTTTAAGAGGGTGTGTGAGTGGCTGTGAGTTTTAGAAGAGTGTATGTGTGTGTGTGTGTGCAGACTGAGGAAGGAGAGTGTGTGTTTACAACATATTCTGAAGTGCAAAAGCCATAGTTCTATGGAGTGGTGAGGAATATGTCAAATATTGACATCATCCGTTACTGCAGAGGCAGGAGTGAAGGTCATCACAGGAGTTATAAATATTTAGAATATTCAATTTCTGTTTTGTTGACCTACTTCCATGTTCTTCTCCCCTACAAGTCCAAAATTCCATCTCCTGACGCATAAATCTGCCTGCTCCAATGAGGGGTTAAGAGCGACGGTTATAGAGAGCACCTCCTCCGTCTCAGTGTGGTCTTGCGGGCCCACACATGACACACATGACCATGGAAAACACAAAGTGGAGAGAACATTCGAGGGGTGTTTTTTTGAGGCCAGTCTCTGAGGAACACATGTCCTGCTCTCAGGAAACCAGAGGATTTGAAGAACCATCTGTTGGGAAGCCCAGTCAGATGGACTTAGGATATTATTCTCCCTGCAGGTGGGCATGGGAGCGGGTGGGGGGGGGTACCCAAATGGAGAGAGAGAAAGAAAGAGAGGAGGAAATGAAAGAGACAGAGAGAGATAGATGGAGAGAGAGGGAGAAGAGAGAGACTAAGGGAGGTGTGCTGAATAACATGGGGAGGGGGGGGGGGGTGCTTATCAGCTCACTTGAGTCTCCTGGGCCAGAATGGTCTCATTTTCATTCATATCTTAGCAACATTAGACCGGCTGGGGGGGGGGGATCAATGAAAAACAAGGTTGCAGGACAAGGCAGTTTGTGTGTGTGTGTGTGTGTGTGTGTGTGTGTGTGTGTGTGTGTGTGTGTGTGTGTGTGATGGGGGTGTATCAACACATCTTCACTGGAGCGCAGGAATCCATCCTTAAAGCTGTCAACTTATCTCTCAGATTAGTGTCAGCACAGATCACACACACACACACACACACACACACACACAGGAAACCAGGCACCCCATCATGTCCTTCTCTCCTAAAGAATAGATCACACACACACACAGATCAACATTGCAGGGCAGGCAAGGCAGACAGGGGGCTGTGTGAGGGCCTAAATGATTGCTTGATTATTCATTTGAATATTAAAATAAATAAGAATAAAACATTTAAGTTAGTCATGATTATTCACAATTAATCACACAAGTCCCAGAATTCTCCTTTATATTGACACACACACACACACTTTCACACACACATGCCCCTGGTTAGAGCAGTCTTCAGCAAAGTGGTGGTGCTGAGTTCCCTAGTTACCACAGGCTGTCTATGACAGGGGTGCCCAGGGGTGACGACCACATCATTTTTTACCCCCCCACCGACACACACACACACACACACACACTCATCCCAGGCGCACAAGTTCTGCACACTCTCCCTTGCTTCAAATCTACAGCGGGTTGGCCTTTTCCCTGGACTCTCACTCAGCTCTTCATGAAACATGAAACATCTCCAGCCATCATTATGCTGCTTTTATTCTGCTTTATTCTGTTTGTATTTCTGTCATCCCTGGGCAGAGTTCTCCAGCTGATTTATGGTTCTGTGATGGATCAATGCAAAGGGCACTCGTTGCCTTGTTGCCGAGTGTGTCTGCGTTCACATAGCACAATTCACCAAATTGCTTTGAGTGGAACTCTCTACCCTTTGAGTTGAGTCTCCTGAATTCCTTTGTCATTTCAGTTTTGTTTAACATTACTGTTTAAAGAGACAACGCATATTTCAACAACTTCATTGTTGTTACAAAAATACAACCCCTGACAAAAAGTATGGAATCAGCAGTCTTGGATGAGCACTCATTCAGACATTTCATTCTGTAGAACAAACTCAGATCACAAACATGATACAATAATAAAGTCATTCCAAAGTGCAACTTCTTCTTCGGAAACACAAAAAGAAATGAAGAAAAAACATTGTGGTAGTCAGTAAATGTTATTTTTACAGACCAAACACAGGGGAAAAATATGGAATCACTCAAATTTGAGGTAGAAAATGAGGAAACACCCAGTTAATTTCCTTTCCCTAAATGGACACCTGCCTCAGATTAGATCTGCTCGTTAGTCTGCAGTTAAAAACTGTGCAGTTTTCACACCTTGGAGGCCTGCTGGACCAAGTGGGTTGGCAAGAATCATGGCTCCAACAAGAGAGATGTCTCTTGAAACAAAAGAGAGGATTGTCAAACTTCTTGAAGAAGGTAACTCTTTACGCATGGTTGCCAAAGATGTGGGCTGTTCACAGTCAGCTGTATCTAGGATATGGACTAAGTACAAACAGCATGGGAAGGTTGTTAAAGCCAAGCGTACTGGTAGACCAAGGAAGACATCAAAGCATCAAGACAAAAAACTTCAGGCAATATGTGTTGAAAACCAAAAATGCACAACAAAACAAATGAAGAAGAAATGGGAGGAAGATGGAGTCAATGTATGTGACCGAACGGTGAGAAATCGCCTAAAGGAAATGGGATTTTCATACAGGAAAGCTAAAAGAAAACCATAATTGACACTTCAACAGAAAAGAACAAGACTGCAGTGGGCTAAGGAGAAGCAATCATGGACTTTAGATGACTGGATGAAAGTTATCTTCAGTGATGAATCACAAATCTGCATTGGACAAGGTGATGATGCTGGAACTTTTGTTTGGTGAGATTTATGAAGAGGACTGCCTGAAGAAAACATCCAAATTTCCACACTCCTTGATGATATGGGGCTGCATGTCAGGCAAAGGCACTGGAGAGATGGCTGTGGTTACTACTTCAATAAATGCAAGAGTTTATATTGACATTTTGGACAGTTTTCTTATGCCTTCAATTGAAAAGATGTTTGGGGATGATGAAATAATTTTCCAAGATGACAATGCATCGTGCCATAGATGTCTGAAGAAAGATGCATCCAGTCAATGTCATGGCCTGCAAATAGTCCAGATCTCAACCCAATTGAAAACCTGTGGTGGAAATTGAAAAAAATGGTCCTCGACAAGGCTGTGACCTGCAAAGCTGATCTGGCAACTGCAATCAAAGAGAGTTGGCACCAGACTGAAGGAGAATACTGTTTGTCACTCATCAAGTCCTGCTGTTACTGCAAGCTGTTATAAAAGCCAGAGGTGGTGCAACTAAGTACTAGTGATGTGTTTTGAATGTTATTTTGTTTGTCTTTAATTCATGATTCCATATTTTTTTCCTCAGAATTGAGTGATTCCATATTTTTTTCACTGTTTGGTCTATAAAAATAACATTTACTGACTACCACAATGTTTTTTCTTAATTTTTTTTTGTGTTTCTGAAGGCCAAGAAGTTGCACTTTGGAATGACTTCATTATTGTATCATGTTTGTGATCTGAGTTTGTTCTACAGAATGAAACGTCTGAATGAGTGCTCATCCAAGACTGCTGATTCCATACTCTTTGCCAGGGGTTGTATATAGAGCTATTTACAAGGTTTCTGGGCAGTCAGTTTATGTTCTCTTAACAAGCAAACTTCCCATGATTGCCTACAGAGTAGGCCTACTGCCTGCAATTTAAAACATTATTGAAAGATAGGCACAGTACAAATCCCACCACTGAATTTAAAACAACGTCTTAAGTCTATGCAGTGGACTAGCATGGCAATTATTATCTAAGTCTATGCAGTGGACTAGCATGGTAATTATTATCTAAGTCTATGCAGTGGACTAGCATGGTAATTATTATCTAAGTCTATGCAGTGGACTAGCATGGTAATTATTATCTAAGTCTATGCAGTGGACTAGCATGGTAATTATTATCTAAGTCTATGCAGTGGACTAGCATGGTGCTAAAAGTAGCTACAGTGGGCTGCTGAAATACACCGTCAAAGAAAACAAAGCAAGTGGACGAGCTCGACCAATCACAGCCCTTGTGATGTGTGTGTACATGAGGAGGCTCTGGCGGGCAGTGTGACTTGTGTGTCTGCATGATTCATTTGTGTAAAAAAAAAATCACTTTTTTCCATTAATCACCTGTGTTAACATTGACAGCACTAATTCAAACACAAATACACACTTACACACAGACACAGACACAGACACACTCACACAGACATACAGAACCATCCACCCACTCACATACTCCCACTCACGCACACACACACACACACACACACACACACACACACGCACATACACACACACACACACACCAAGAGCACAGGCTCTCAGTGTACTCCCCAAAGTGTGTGTGTGTGTGTGTGTGTGTGTGTGTGTGTGTGTGTGTGTGTCCTACATTTGGGCAGGTTCAAGGCGATTACTTCCTCCTGATATACTGCAGCTGAGAGTCACACACACTCCGCTCCTCCTGGCCTGCCTCTCCAACAGCTCAGTGAGTGTCTTAACCCCAGGTGACACACAAACACACACACACATGCACACACATGTACACACACACACATACACACACACACACGCTGCGTCAGACATCTTGCAGTGGCTTAAGAAGTGATTCTCAGCATGGCACCCATTGTTTGTTTGTCAGGCTTCCAAGGCAGGCTTTGCACCACACACACACATACACACACACACACACACACACACACACACACACACACACACACACACACACACACACACACACACACACACAGGGGAACTAATGGACTTGCACAGCTGTTCTCACCTGGAACGTCCTGAACCTGGACACTCCTTCTGCTGCTCTAGCACAAATCTAAACACACACACACACATACACACACACGCATACACACAGACACACACAGATCTCAGGACAGACGTTGTGGCTGTGACCTGACTGTACATTTGTGGACTCACTGAACCTGCTGTCGAGGTGTGTGTGTGTGTGTGTGTAGTGTGTGTGTGTGTAGTGTGTGTGTGTGCGTGTGTGTGTGTATGTGTGCGTGTGTGTGTGTGTGTGTGTGTGTGTGTGTGAGGCCCACTGAGAGGGCCTCACTCCTCATCTCTCTGTCTCTTCATCTCATGTGTGGCTGGCTGCCACTGGATTCCTCCTTAATGGTTTGTTTCTCTGGGAAGCCACACTGTGAGTTCACACGTGTGTGTGTTTGTGTGTGTGTGAGAGAGAGAGAAAGAGAGAGAGAGAGGGAGATACAGAAAAACAGAGAGAGAATGTGTGTGTGTGTGTGTGTGTGTGGATTACGCTGCAGGTCTCCACATGTGTTGGCCTCTCTCCCCCATTCAAAGAAGCACAGGCGGTGTTATCATGACACGCCTGAGCAGCCCTTCATTCTGACTCAGATTACGGCTTATGTGTCCTCACTGCAATGGCTTCCACCTCCAACACCAAACTCCAAACCTCCACCTCCTCTCCTCTCCTCTCCACCTCCTCTCCACCTCCTCTCCTCCACCACCTCTCCTCCACCTCCTCTCCACCTCCTCTCCACCTCCTCTCCTCTCCACCTCCTCCTCTCCTCCACCTCCTCTCCTCTCCACCTCCTCTCCTCTCCTCCACCTCCTCTCCTCCACCTCCTCTCCTCTCCTCCACCTCCTCTCCTCTCCTCCACCTCCTCTCCTCCACCTCCTCTCCTCTCCACCTCCTCTCCTCTCCTCCACCTCCTCTCCTCTCCTCCACCTCCTCTCCACTACCTCCTCTCCTCTCCTCCACCTCCACCTCCACCTCCTCTCCTCTCCTCCACCTCCACCTCCTCTCCTCCACCTCCTCTCCTCTCCACCTCCTCTCCTCTCCTCCACCTCCTCTCCTCTACCTCCTCTCCTCCACCTCTCCTCCTCCTCCTCTTCCTCCACGTCTTGCTGAGGCCAAGGGACTGAGTGATTTAAGTCTGCAGGGAACATCCTGCTGTGTGCTTGCTGACCTGTCGAGGCGTTCAACAATGTGCTGCAGGATTGAGATGCTAGGATTCAGCCTGCATCCACCTGCCTGTGTGTGTGTGTGTGTGTGTGTGTGTGTGTGTGTGTGTGTGTGTGTGTGTGTGTGTGTGTGTGTGTGTGTGTGTGTGTAGAGGGGCTATATTACACTAGAGGTAAATCCCCCCCAAATCCCAGCCCCCATCCTCTCTCTTTTCACAGTCAACAAGCAGTAGATGCTTGTTGTTTACATCCACACTCCACACACACACACACACACACACACACACACACACACACACACACACACACACACACACACACACACACACACACACACACACACACACACACACACACACACACACACACACACACTCACACACACACACACTCACACACACACACACACACACACACACACACATGTGAGATAACAGGATCAACCATCTGATAGGACACTTGAGAACATAATCTGGTAATAACTGTTGTAATAAATAAATAAATATGGAAATAGGCTGAAAAGGCAAAGCCACACAAACACATACACACACATAAACACACACACACACACTCACACACACACATACACACACATACACACACACACACACACACACTCACACACACACACACACACACAAACACACACACACACACACACACACACATACACACACACACACACACACACACACACACACACACACACACACTCTGCCCCTTACTCCACATCCTCGACAGCAGGAGCATTGTGGACTCAGGCCAGACTCATCACTGTTCAGCACGTCCAATTGGGTCCTTCGGATGTGTCCGGCCCTCTGCATTTCCACAGGGAATCTTCTAATCACCTAAAAACAATTACCAATTTATATTATTATATATTCATTAAGTAATGAATTACCACATTATATCATTATATATTCATTAAGTAATGAATTACCACATTATATCATTATATATTTATTAAGTAATCATGTCTTTTAATCAGGTTCAGAAGCCCCTTTGCTTGGGCCGCATTAAATCACACACACACACACACACACACACATCAAATCTGCTGGTGAGTAATTAAGGCAGTAGGGGCCATCAAGCAGTGCATGGACGAGGACACATACACACATACACACTCACACGTACACATACACACACACATATACATACACACATACACACTCACACGTACACATACACACACACATATACATACACACATACACACTCACACGTACACATACACACACACATATACATACACACATACACACTCACACGTACACATACACACACACATATACATACACACATACACACTCACACGTACACATACACACACACCACAAACTGCTACAGATTAATTTAATGGATGCTTCCAGCTGAGGGCCCGGAGGATAAATCTGAGTAAAAAAAAAAGGTTCTTATCAGATTAATTGGCCCAACATTAAGCCATTAAAATCTTATCTCTGAGTAATCATTCATCCAAGTCTTCAGAATTCATTTATGTCCTGTAAAGACGGCTAAGCCCCGATTAACGGCGTTTCCATCCAGGCCGATCCGTTTGGACTCTGTTTGGGGCCAAACGCCTCACCGATGTAGTGTGATTTCTGAGAGTTGCTTTTCAAAAGCTTAATTGTATTTTGAAGAAAATCCCAAAGCACGCTGCTGTATTCTACGGTAGAGAACAAGGCCTTTAGGAATGCCCTCTCCAGAGCAATGTTCTGTGTTCTAGTGTAGAGAACAAGGCCTTTAGGAACACCCTCTCCAGAGCAATGTTCTGTGTCCTAGTGTAAAGAACAAGGACTTTAGGAACAACCTCTCCAGAGCAATGTTCTGTGTCCTAGTGTAAAGAACAAGGACTTTAGGAACAACCTCTCCAGAGCAATGTTCTGTGTTCTAGTGTAGAGAACAAGGCCTTTAGGAACAACCTCTCCAGAGCAATGTTCTGTGTTCTAGTGTAGAGGCCTTGAGGAACAACCTCTCCAGAGCAATGTTCTGTGTTCTAGTGTAGAGAACAAGGCCTTTAGGAACACCCTCTCCAGAGCAATGTTCTGTGTTCTAGTGTAGAGAACAAGGCCTTTAGGAACAACCTCTCCAGAGCAATGTTCTGTGTTCTAGTGTAGAGAACAAGGCCTTTAGGAACAACCTCTCCAGAGCAATGTTCTGTGTTCTAGTGTAGAGGCCTTGAGGAATGCTCTCTCCAAAACATGACACCCTCTGGGAATAGGACCTATATTAATTAACACACACACACACACACACACACACACACACACACACACACACACACACACAGAGTCTAATTCTATGGGATCTCCACTGAGAATCTCTGACAGGGGGAGATAAAGTGACATACATCAAAAAAGGAGTGACACAGAAGAAGGTCAGCTGCAAATGGGAGTGCTTACAAACACACACACACACACACACACACACACATACACAAAGAGGAGTGACACATCAGAAGGTCAGCTGCGCATGGGAGCGTTTCCATACATAAGCAGACACACCCGATCACACACACACACACACACACAATCACACTCAAACACACACACACTCTCTCTCTCTCTCTCTCTCTCTCACACACACACACACACACACACACAATTATTCCCTCTTGAGAAAATTACTCAAGAGTGAAAAAGTAAACTGTAATTAAGTTTTCAATCATTCAAAAATGATTGGCTGCCCTCTGCCTTTAATTGCCACCATCTTCAACTCCCGCTGTCTCAGCAGGGCCAGGAACATCCTAAAGGACAATCCCCACCCTCATTGTACTCATGTCTGTCGTATCTGTCTTTGTGTGTCTGGGTACTCAGCGGCTTTACATAGGTTTTCTTTTTCTTTTATTGCATAGTAGTTTTGTACAGTAGTTTTAGTAAAGGATTTTGTAGCAGTTTTAGTAAAGAATTTTGTAGTAGTTTTAGTAAAGGATTTTGTAGCAGTTTAGTAAAGGATTTTGTAGTAGTTTTAGTAAAGGATTTTGTAGTAGTTTTAGTAAAGGATTTTGTAGCAGTTTTAGTAAAGAATTTTGTAGTAGTTTTAGTAAAGGATTTTGTAGCAGTTTAGTAAAGGATTTTGTAGTAGTTTTAGTAAAGGATTTTGTAGTAGTTTTAGTAAAGGATTTTGTAGCAGTTTTAGTAAAGAATTTTGTAGTAGTTTTAGTAAAGGATTTTGTAGCAGTTTTAGTAAAGGATTTTGTAGCAGTTTTAGTAAAGGATTTTGTAGTAGTTTTAGTAAAGGATTTTGTAGTAGTTTTGCATAGGACATATTTATATTTTGCGCTGTGTGCATTTTTAAGGAGTTGCTTTAAATCTCATTATACTGTGTATAATGACAATAAAGGCTTTCTATTCTAATCTCAATTACAAATTATTTTTCATTTTTATATACTGCAGGTCAGCATAATGACGAGGTTGTGTGTGTATGTGTGTATGTGTGTGTGTGTGTGTGTGTGTGTGTGTGTGTGTGTGTGTGCAGAAACAGTGGTTGGCTTTGGTAGGCACAGGAGGCCCAATTAGATGAGACCCTAGAGACACCTGACACAAATGTTTTTGGTTTTTTATTAAAAAGCCTAGTTTGTGCAACTAAATATTTTTCATGTTTGCAAAGTCATTTTCAAAATCATAGCCCAGTTCTCAGACTTTGTCAATTGTTAGGAAATGGCATCTAATAAAGCTGCAGCTATGATGCTAGAAAAATGATAAATACATGAATAACTCGGGCTAATTAGTCTTGGTGCTGAACCCTGACGCAAGTCCCACCTCTAGCACCAGTTAGCCCCAGCTGGCCCAAAGTTGTACTTAGTTCAGCGAGCAGCCCAGAGGATACTCTAGTTCAGTTAGCAGCCCAGAGGATGCTCTAGTTCAGTGAGCAGCCCAGAGGATTCTCTAGTTCAGCGAGAAGCCCAGAGGATGCTCTAGTTCAGTGAGCAGCCCAGAGGATGCTCTAGTTCAGTGAGAAGCCCAGAGGATGCTCTAGTTCAGCGAGAAGCCCAGAGGATGCTCTAGTTCAGTTAGCAGCCCAGAGGATGCTCTAGTTCAGTTAGCAGCCCAGAGGATGCTCTAGTTCAGTTAGCAGCCCAGAGGATGCTCTAGTTCAGTGAGCAGCCCAGAGGATGCTCTAGTTCAGTGAGAAGCCCAGAGGATGCTCTAGTTCAGTGAGAAGCCCAGAGGATGCTCTAGTTCAGTGAGCAGCCCAGAGGATGCTCTAGTTCAGCGAGAAGCCCAAAGGATGCTCTAGTTCAGCTAGCATCCTAGAGGATGCTCTAGATCAGTGAGCAGCCCAGAGGATGCTCTAGTTCAGCGAGAAGCCCAGAGGATGCTCTAGTTCAGCGAGAAGCCCAGAGGATGCTCTAGTTCAGCTAGAAGCCCAGAGGATGCTCTAGATCAGGGAGAAGCCCAGAGGATGCTCTAGTTCAGCGAGAAGCCCAGAGGATGCTCTAGATCAGTTAGCAGCCCAGAGGATGCTCTAGTTCAGCTAGCAGCCTAGAGGATGCTCTAGATCAGTGAGAAGCCCAGAGGATGCTCTAGTTCAGCTAGAAGCCCAGAGGATGCTCTAGTTCAGTTAGAAGCCCAGAGGATGCTCTAGATCAGCTAGAAGCCCAGAGGATGATCTAGATCAGTTAGAAGCCCAGAGGGATGCTCTAGTTTCAGCTGAGAAGCCCAGAGGATGCTCTAGATCAGCTAGAAGCCCAGAGGATGCTCTTGATCAGTTAGAAGCCCAGAGGATGATCTAGTTCAGCGAGTTCAGCTAGAAGCCCAGAGGATGCTCTGCTTAGTTCAGTTAGAAGCCCAGAGGATGCTCTAGTTCAGCTAGAAGCCCAGAGGATGCTCTAGTTCAGTTAGAAGCCCAGAGGATGCTCTAGTTCAGCTAGAAGCCCAGAGGATGCTCTTGATCAGTTAGAAGCCCAGAGGATGATCTAGTTCAGTTAGAAGCCCAGAGGATGCTCTAGATCAGTGAGAAGCCCAGAGGATGCTCTAGTTCAGCTAGAAGCCCAGAGGATGCTCTAGTTCAGTTAGAAGCCCAGAGGATGATCTAGTTCAGTTAGAAGCCCAGAGGATGCTCTAGATCAGTTAGAAGCCCAGAGGATGCTCTAGTTCAGTTAGAAGCCCAGAGGATGATCTAGTTCAGTTAGAAGCCCAGAGGATGCTCTAGATCAGTTAGAAGCCCAGAGGATGCTCTAGTTCAGTTAGAAGCCCAGAGGATGCTCTAGTTCAGTTAGAAGCCCAGAGGATGCTCTAGATCAGTTAGAAGCCCAGAGGATGCTCTAGATCAGTTAGAAGCCCAGAGGATGCTCTAGATCAGTTAGAAGCCCAGAGGATGCTCTAGTTCAGCTAGAAGCCCAGAGGATGCTCTAGTTCAGCTAGAAGCCCAGAGGATGCTCTAGTTCAGCTAGAAGCCCAGAGGATGCTCTAGTTCAGCTAGAAGCCCAGAGGATGCTCTAGTTTAGCTAGAAGCCCAGAGGATGCTCTAGTTCAGCTAGAAGCCCAGAGGATGCTCTAGTTCAGCTAGAAGCCCAGAGGATGCTCTAGTTTAGCTAGAAGCCCAGAGGATGCTCTAGTTTAGCTAGAAGCCCAGAGGATGCTCTAGTTCAGTAAATATCTATTGTGCCATCAGACATATTCCTATTCACCTGCATTTCATCCTCTAGCAGGAACAGGGAGTTGAAACTGTCACACACCAAGGACTGAGACAGTGACAATGAACTGTGTGTGTGTGTGTGTGTGTGTGTGTGTGTGTGTGTGGTATATAAAAAGTGACAAGTCTAACTTATTTGTGCGCCTCAATCACTAAATGTTCTTGAAGGATGTGGTTGATAACAATTGCCTGTTTGGTCAGTCTCCAAAATTGTGTGTGTGTGTGTGTGTGTGGTTTGGGGGGGGGGGTCAAGTGTGTGTGAGGCAGCATAAGATTATGTTGATGCTCCATGTATAGACAAAACAACACAAACACCTGCAAGAAGAATTGTCAGTGTTCATAGGTCAACTCTCTCTCTCTCTCTCTCTCACACACACACACACACACACACACACACACATCATGCATGATCAGGCAAGATCAAACTTGCATCCAGCAAACACACAGATCTCTTCTCTTATTTATGCCTTTATCCATCTCTCTGGTCTTTGTATGGCAGTGAGAGACAGAACCTCTAACACACCGAGAGAGAGAGAAAGAAGGAGGGGGGAGAGAGAGAAAAGGAGAGAGAGAGAGACAGAAACAAAGTTACCTGTGACATCCATTATGTAATCCTCCACTCAGGCAGCCATCTTCACACACCTCTCTTACCTGACCCTCCATGCTCACACACACACACACACACACACACACACACATCTTCACCCCGTCAGTGAGGTTCTCAGATGCCAAAAAAACAAATTAATGTGGACAGAGGGGAAATGCACACACACACACACACACACACACACACACACACACACACACACACACACA
>JAIFZK010000118.1:1355000-1362500 GCA_027481765.1 Tenualosa thibaudeaui | reverse complement strand
TAGCCCTATCATTTGAGGTCACGGAGTGATGTAGACCAGTGAGATAGCCCTATCATTTGAGGTCACGGAGTGCTGTAGACCAGTGTCATTTGAGGTCACGGAGTGCTGTAGACCAATGAGATAGCCCTATCATTTGAGGTCACGGAGTGCTGTAGACCAGTGTCATTTGAGGTCACGGAGTGCTGTAGACCAGTGAGATAGCCCTATCATTTGAGGTCACGGAGTGCTGTAGACCAGTGAGATAGCCCTATCATTTGAGGTCACGGAGTGCTGTAGACCAGTGTCATTTGAGGTCACGGAGTGCTGTAGACCAGTGAGATAGCCCTATCATTTGAGGTCACAGAGTGCTGTAGACCAGTGTTTCCCAAGCATTTTTGTCTTGTGTCCCCTGACCCTTTCTGTCATACCATGACATCATGTTGATGATCCTCTAAAATTAGAACATAACACAACTGATTAATAAATGACAATCACTGGTGCAGAGTGCCACAGGTTATTGTCTCCCCCGGCAAACTAGTTCTAGCGCACATGTACCATTTTATTGACGGGCTTAATATGAAATGACTGAGAAAATGTATTTATCATCTTGGAAATAAATGATTATTATTATTCCCTTATTAATCACTGCTGAATCAGTGCTGTAGACAGCAAAATTAAACCACAATTAAGACCAAATAGCAGCCAAACCAGCAGCTGAAGGTGAATGAGTAGGGGAGAGGAATCTGACTATGAAAGTGAAATTCTAAGCCCCATTCAGTTTGTATTAGCTGCCAGTTCACTATTCGGTCTATGTTGTGTCAAATTTTCTTGTTCTTTTTCCAACCAACAGCACATGGCTATTTAATGGTGATTCACACCAGATTTCTGCTGTAAGGCAGAGAGTGGCACCAGAGCGGAGGAGCGGAGCAGGGTGCAGGGGGGTGGGGTGGCACCAATTGGAAAAACATTCAAAGGTGCAGTGGGCCCCTTCCCTGGTTTCTGCCGGCTGGCGGACACTAAATCCATCCTCACTTGGGTCCATTCCGAACTAATTAAGAGGAATTCCCCATTAGAAACAGCCAGGTTTCCATGACAACATGCTGGCCATACACATGTGCTCCAGAGCTCTTGGTGTTTCGTCAAAAAATACACAGGGAAAGATTTAGATTCGCCATGGACATGCAGAGGTCATAAGTTCACCCCAGGTTCAAAACCACACGTTCCACGTTCTCTCCCTCTCTCTCTGTGCCCCTGTTGTTCTCTCTCTCAGCTGTTGTGTCATGAAAGCTGATTCTGAATGTACACTGTATCTTCCCCCTCTCATTCTCTCCCCCCTCTTCCTCATGAAAACAAATGAGAGACATTAGAGAGAGAGCGAGAGGGGGTGAGAGGTAGGGAGATAGAGATAGACAGAGAGGGAGAGAGAGAGAGCAAGTCTTCTGATAAGTCCCACGGAGCTTTAGTTAATTTCCTGTGAGTTGAAGTGTGGATGGCCAATGGGGGACGTCGTGAGAGCAGCAACACCCAGAGAGGAAGGGAGAGCCAAGATATATGGGATCAACCAGGCCCAACTTGGGCTGAGGGAAGGAGAGGAGAGGAGGAGAGGAGAGAGAGAAGAGGCGAGGGAGAAAAGAGAAGATGAGAGTAAAGGAGGAGAGAGAGAAGAGAGTAGGAGAGGAGAGAAGAGAGGAGAGGAAAGAGCAGAGGGGAGAAGAGTGGAGAGGAGAGATGGAGAGGGAAGAGAGAGGAGAAGATAAGAGAGAAGAGGACAGATGAGAGGAGAGATGAGAGGAAAGGAGGGAGAAGAAAGAAGAGGAGAGGGGAGGAGAGAAGAAAACCAAACCAAAGTATTAAACCAAAATATTCCACTATTTCAATAGTTTAACAGCTTGTAAGCTAAGGTAGGCTAAAGTCCACGCTGAGTCCAAACTGTGGAAACTGTCATTTGATGCACTCACAGTTACATTTGTTGATGGGAATACATGCTATCCTCTATCCTCTGCTTTCATGGGCTGCAGACAATTGATCAAAAGGTGAGTATTGCCTAATGGTAGGTGGCAATGAGGTGCTTTCTACACCACCAAATATTGTTACAATCTAGTGCTCTCCCTGTTTTGATCACCTTGCGCTGACAACATTCACACACACCTACAACACTCACACACACCTACGCAACATTCACACACACCTACGCAACATTCACACACACCTACACCACACCTACAACACTCACACACACCTACACCACACCTACAACACTCACACACACCTACGCAACACTCACACACACCTACGCAACACTCACACACACCACAACACTCACACACACCTACGCAACATTCACACACACCTACAACACTCACACACACCTACGCAACACACACACACCTACGCAACATTCACACACACCTACACCACACCTCCAACATTCACACACACCTACGCCACACCTCCAACACTCACAAACACCTACGCAACATTCACACACACCTACGCAACACTCACACACACCTACACCACATCTCCAACACTCACACACACCTACACCACACCTCCAACATTCACACACACCTACGCCACACCTCCAACACTCACACACCTACACCACACCTCAACACTCACACACACTACACCACACAACACTCACACACACCTACACCACACCTCCAACATTCACACACACCTACGCAACATTCACACACACCTCCAACACTCACACACACCTACACCACACCTCCAACACTCACACATCCCTATACCGCACCTCCAACACTCACACACACCTACACCACACCTCCAACACTCACACACACCTACACCACACCTCCAACACTCACACACCCCTACTCCACACCTCCAACACTCACACACACCTACTCCACACCTCCAACACTCACACACCCCTACTCCACACCTCCAACACTCACACACACCTACTCCACACCTCCAACACTCACACACCCCTACTCCACACCTCCAACACTCACACACCCCTACTCCACACCTCCAACACTCACACACCCCTACTCCACACCTCCAACACTCACACACACCTACTCCACACCTCCAACACTCACACACCCCTACACCACACCTCCAACACTCCGCCACCCCAACACAGCACCTCCAACACTCACACACCCCTACTCCACACCTCCAACACTCACACACCCCTACTCCACACCTCCAACACTCACACACACCTACACCACACCTCCAACACTCACACACCCCTACTCCACACCTCCAACACTCACACACCCCTACTCCACACCTCCAACACTCACACACCCCTACTCCACACCTCCAACACTCACACACCCCTACTCCACACCTCCAACACTCACACACACCTACACCACACCTCCAACACTCATGACCTACATGACATTTCTGCATACACTCCTGCAATACAAACAAGGCAAACTGACTGAGGTGTGAGTTAAGAGAGAGGCTAAGTAAGGGATAACGGACGAGGCAGAATGAAGTTTTTTTTCTCCGTCAAGTTCATTAATTCTGTAGGACAGCACACCTTGAAGGCCGTTATCCTGCTCATCACCCAAATTAATGCACACCTTGAAGGCCGTTATCCTGCTCATCACCCAAATTAATGCACACCTTGAAGGCCGTTATCCTGCTCATCACCCAAATTAATGCACACCTTGAAGGCCGTTATCCTGCTCATCACCCAAATTAATGCACACCTTGAAGGCCGTTATCATGCTCATCACCCAAATTAATGTTGCCTATTGAAGAATTAGCCAAGCCCCAGCATTGTGTTTCAATACAGTTCAAGTGTAATCAGTTATATTAGAATGTGTCTTGTAGCTTGTGCACATGTCGATATTTTTTCCCAAAAAATTATTTTCTGAACCCAGTGGTGGGAAACGGCCTTTAATGAAAAATGAGTCTCCCTCACTGACTAATTTTGTTTTATTTATTATATTCAAACATAACATTTAGTTTCAATTAAGATGTTAGTGTTGCAGGCTTAGCAGGTTAGCCTTAGCAGCTGATCAAAGATTTTCAACCATGAACTCCCCTTTAAATCTTTCAGTAGTGTTCTAGTTTAGGGGCTTTTGATCTGAAACACAGGTCTTAGTCCACAGGCACATATAGGCAGTCATTTTCAGTAGTGTTCTAGTTTAGGGGCTTTTGTCAATCACAAGCTGAATGCTCAGCTCAGGTTTACTTGAGAAGGCTTGTCAGAAGTCAGGATGTATAGTATAGGGTGTGAATCTGAATGAAGTTGTGAAGGTTTTACACATCTCCAGCAGGCCGCCCGACAGTGCAGGAAATCACATATACTGAATCTCCAGCATCTCTGGGGGAGGACCTCCGACCCCATCACATCTGAGAGTAGTTCAATTTGGTGTGACAGATTAGCTGCCAATTCACCTGTGATCAGAGGCTTTTATCTGCAATTTTCCCCTGGAAATCTCGTCTAAAGTTACATAATCTGGCTTTAAGTCGACGGGAGGCTCAGCCGCTTTCAGTGGCGGCTTGATGACTTACAACACATTCTCCAAATGTCTCCCTGTCTAATCGTGTGTTACGTCAATTTCGTTTGATTTGTGCACTTGTGTGAAGTCCCTGCACTGTGTACTGTGGGCTTTTACATCTTTGAAAAGTTCTATTTTATTTACTTTATCTTTTCCGCTTGTTTTACAGCTGTTGACGCTTTAAGCATTTATTTACTATTTTTTGCTCTTGTTTGTGTAAAGCCCATGAATGCAAATAAACAAATAAACTTGTCTTATAAAGCCCATGAATGCCATGCCCTAAACAAATAAACTTGTCTTATAAAGCCCATGAATGCCATGCCCTAAACAAATAAACTTGTCTTATAAAGCCCATGAATGCCATGCCCTAAACAAATAAACTTGTCTTATAAAGCCCATGAATGCCATGCCCTAAACAAATAAACTTGTCTTATAAAGCCCATGAATGCCATGCCCTAAACAAATAAACTTGTCTTGCCTCGCCCTGCCTGGCGTCTGCCACGCATGAGATGTTGGTTTATGATTTCTTGCCGTACTCCATCCTCTGTGTGACACAGGTATGACGCACCACATCCCCTGCCTGAGATGAGTCAAACAGCATGGGTGGCACTCACTCACTCACACACACACACAGTATAGGTGGCACCCACAACACACACGCACACACACACACACACACACACACACACACTGCCTGTCACTGCGTGGCTAACATGTGTACTGATACAGGATTAATGAACCAGTGTGTGTGAGTGTGTGTACCTCCACTTAAACGCACAAACACACACAAGCACACAGACATACTTAAATACTTTAATTAGTCACGCACACACATATACTTAAATACTGTAATTAGTCAAATCTCAAAGGTTGTTGAGGTTTCATAAGTTCCAAGTTCTTAGGACAAACTGTGGTGCAGCTTACTATGTGTATGTAATCACACGTGTGTGTGTGTGTGTGTGTGTGTGTGTGTGTGTGTGTGTGTGTGTGTGTGTGTGTGTGTGCGTGTGTTTATACACTCTCTTGAGGCTATAGGCCTCCATGAGCAGTGAGCTGTCTTGGGCTTGGTGGTGATGTCCTGACAGCTTCAATAAGGAAGCATGTCTGCAGTTCAGCCAACTCCAGACAGATTACACTGCAGACTGTCGCCCACTCTCTCTTTCTCGCTCTCTTTCTTTTTTTCTCTCTCTCTCTCTCTCTCGCCCTCCCTCACTTCCCTCTTTGTCTCCCCAGTGGTGGCTAGACCAAGTGAGGGTTGGAGCACATTAACACATTGAACACAAAAGCAAACACTTTCGTTTCACACGCTGGCTAAGATGGTTAAAGAGCTCGGGTTGATTTAGGAAGCATTACTGACTTAATTGATATTTGGGATTTATTCCACCCTAAAGCGGCTTCAGAAAACCAGCGTGCTGCAACACCCTTCTCACTTGCTCGCTTGGGAACTGAGAATATTCACACACACACACACACACACACACACACACACACACAATTTGAGCAGTTTTTTAGTTGTTTAGTGTTGGTCATAAAAAACATAGAGTTGAGAGGGACTGCGACTCAAGCACAAAATAAACTACTGATCCATGGAAAGACAAGACTCGCCGTTGGTGCCTCCTCCTCCTAGCTTTGTTTTTAAAGGGGACACAGAATGGGGAAACATTTTTACCATGGCTTTGTTTTTAAAGGGGACACAGAATGGGGAAACATTTTTACCATGGCTTTGTTTTTAAAGGGGACACAGAATGGGGAAACATTTTTACCATGGCTTTGTTTTTAAAGGGGACACAGAATGGAGAAACATTTTTACCATGGCTTTGTTTTTAAAGGGGACACAGAATGGAGAAACATTTTTACCATGGCTTTGTTGAAATAGAAGAGGTTGTGCATGGTCACAGAGCTGCCATGAACATGAAACATGGTTGGGCCCTCCTTCATAAACCTGTCATTTAGAAAAACACTTAAAAATGGGTGGATTTGAACAAAGCCTGGTTGTGATGTCACAAATGAACTGTAGTTCAATTGCCAAAGAGGGTGCCATTTAGCCAAATGGACCTTTTCAATCTCCAGTTTTGACATAAAGATGCATGTAAAATTGCATTTGATCCTATTTTGATAAATCAAACTTTAATATATTCTATCAAACATCAGAGGACAAGATACCATTCTCCATTTATCCATTTTATGTCATATTTAAGTACAATCTCTATGTTTTTGCCAGCCTTTGCCATAGCCTTTGCCAAGTGAGAAAACACACCAAAGGCATGCAAACATATACATCCAAATACATCCAAACCACATGAGCGTCACACAGTCTCAGAGTCAATCCTTGAAGACCCAGTGGTCATGCGAAGGTCACCAACCCAGTGCAATAGAATGTCGTCAGTATGACGCACTAGTTGAGAACATCTCAAACCTCTGCATCTAATAGATCAAAAAATAAGTAAAGAACATTTTGTTGGCACGCAACCTTTGAATAAAACCTAGAAATGCAGACAGCCTTTGAGCAAAACCTCAACAACACATTCATGGCACGCAGAGAGCCTTTGAGTAAAACCTCGAGAACATAACGGGTATACAGTCCAACAACTCAGCCCTTTATGATATCGTCAGGATGACGCACTAGATAAGAGCCTCATCTGCATGACTATAAAAAGTCAAAAGTGCAGGATTTAGGAGGTACTTTCATCCAAGGCGACAGGGACTCATAACTTCAGGGTCAAACTGAGAGCAGCTAATTGTCTCTGAGGCGCTGAAGCTTCCACTGCTTCCACAGCCATAACCCCAGCTAATGATCCCTTACATAAGACCACACAACAGCACAACCACACTACACTAAACTCCATTATTGTAACAAACCCTGACAAATCTTCCATAACACAGGACCACACAACACCACCTCCATATGGCAGCTCGCTTCTCTGTCATCATCTAAGGAACCGTAGGGTTGGGTTTACAACCACTCCTTCCCAAATGCCTCGTTTTCTGCTCCGCTGGGCTCTCTGTTGGTTTTTGCCCC
>JAIFZK010000118.1:1347500-1350000 GCA_027481765.1 Tenualosa thibaudeaui | reverse complement strand
AGTAGAAGAAGCCCCCACACCAACTCTGTATTAGCTGGAGTCCACACTGTGGAAGAAGCTCCCACACCAACTCTGTATTAGCTGGAGTCCACACTGTGGAAGAAGCCCCCACACCAACTCTGTATTAGCTGGAGTCCACACAGTAGAAGAAGCCCCCACACCAACTCTGTATTAGCTGGAGTCCACACAGTAGAAGAAGCCCCCACACCAACTCTGTATTAGCTGGAGTCCACACTGTGGAAGAAGCCCCCACACCAACTCTGTATTAGCTGGAGTCCACACAGTAGAAGAAGCCCCCACACCAACTCTGTATTAGCTGGAGTCCACACTGTGGAAGAAGCCCTCACACCAACTCTGTACTGTCTCTCAAGCTCAGCAAAACTAGTCATCAATTCTTGCCGGTTGCTTTCATCAGTGCAGAGTTCACCTCCCCTCAGGAAACAGGCCGCCAACAACGTCTGTGCTGAGCTTAGTGGCATTTTTTACAGATGAAAGCGTGAATACAAAACACGCACACACGCTTACACACACACACACATACACACACACTTAAACTTAAACACATCTTATTACATAATAATATTGTTTGTAGAGCATTCATCAAGGCCTGTTATCTGCCTTCTATGGAAAGCTCCTCAACCTCTCTCCTCCCCTAACCCCTAACCCCTCAGCATCTGTCCTCCCCTAACTCCTAACCCATAACCCCTCATCCTCCCTCCTTCCCTAACTCCTCAGGATAAAGAGTTCCCATGTCTCTGTTCTTCACTGTTGATTTGAAATAATAACACAGTAACAGCAACAAGTGCATGAGTATTATTGTTATATTATTATTTTATCACCTGGAGAAATTAAATACTGTTTTCTGATTGGCTGACGAGACACCTTTGATGGAGATCTGGTAAAAAAACTGTAATCACCGTTCCATATCAATGCTCTTTTGAATGGTAACTATGACAACAATAGCAAAAGACAGTTGAACTAGCAAGCAACAATGGAATCAGCTGTTATCAAGCTTACCGTGGTCAGTAATCAAAGAAAATAGCAGCCGAACAGGTTAGCTTCTTTTAGCATGCTTTCATGTTGCCTTTCCAAATCAGGTTAGTTTGTTTCAGTCTGCCACTGATCTTTCTCTAGGTGAATGAAGACAGCTTTCCATTCCACTGGTGTGAAGCTATTGTTATGGTGTTATGCATTCCTTAGCTAGTTTAGGCTTGTGTTTAATGGCTGACAAATAACACTGTTGTGCTTTTGTCAAGAGAGAGATAAATATCTGTCAAATCTTTTAGTAGGCAACATATGTTATCTTCTCTCTGTGTTAATACTCTACATGTGCAGACAGACAGACAGATACATAGATAGATAGATCGACAGATAGATAGATAGATAGATAGATAGATAGATAGATAGATAGATAGATAGATAGATAGATAGATAAAATATATATATCTATCTTCTATATATATAAATATAGAAGAATATGAGGCTGCAACCTCCACTGTCCAGTACTGATAAGGTCTTAAGTCCCAACACTGTTGGTTTCCAGGTGCTTTGGGTGCATTGGATATGGGTGGGTTCTGTCTGGATCACTGAGATTATAAAACAAAAATGGGCATGATTTTGGGAAATGTTCTGTCTGGATCACTGAGATTATAAAACAAAAATGGGCTGGTTTGGCCTTGAATCTGATTGGAACATCAAATTAGACTACCAGCCACCTTATCCCCAAAAAAACATTTAAGAAAATAAATTTAGATTCAACAGTTATGTTTTTATGTAAGCACTTTTCTTATGACTAAATATTTCAAGTAATAGTGTCTAGACTCAGCATACAGCAGCAAGGAGAAGCAGATATGAACTCATATAACCTTCAGATAACCAAATCACAACTCCAAATGGCACCCCCTTCTATTTATTGTATTGGTTAGAGTAATATATGCTGATGTCTGATAATGCCCTCATTTCAATCCAGGGCAGCAACTGAAGCAGGCAAATGTGTATACAAATAAATACAAATAGCAAATAAAGCATCTCTTTTGTGGTACTTTCCCAATAATATGAGCTAATTCATGGTGTGCATGAGTGTAATCCCACACCTAATCCCACACGTAATCCCACACCTAATCCCAACACTGCTGTATTTTAGGAGCAGGGGAGGCTGTGTGCCCATCTGATGTAGCTCTAAAGAGACCTGAAGCTTTACTCCTGTAGGCCCCAGGGCACAGACACGCAGGGATGTGTTTTTGGGAAAGGGCTGTGTCTGTGTGTGTGTGTGTGCATGTGTGTGTGTGTGTGTTGGGGGGGTCAGGGGAGTAGGGATGGGGGAGGAGGAGGCAGAGGGACTAATCTGAATTAGGGAGGGTGAATCTGAATTAGGGAGGGTGAATCTGAATTAGGGGGGGTGAATCTGAATTAGGGGGGGTGAATCTCCCAGAAGCTGCAGCAGAGACATGAAGGCAGGCAGGCCGTTAGTAACTGTTATTTATTTTACAATTTGAAACAT
>JAIFZK010000118.1:1337500-1345000 GCA_027481765.1 Tenualosa thibaudeaui | reverse complement strand
GACTGTGCACTTTGTGTGTGTATTTGGAGATGTGTGTGTGTGTTTGGAGATGCCGTTGAGTAGGCGGTGTGCTCTGTGGAGTGTCAGGTGTAGTTAATGGGAGCAGTGAAGTCAGACCCCCCCAGGGGGCATTTGCACTGTTGAGATCAGCACCTCTTGAGCTAGTGGGAGACTTTCTAAAATACTTTTGTGTAACTGATGTCTTTCACAAAGCAGAGACAGCAAGGCTCAGGGAAGCACTGAAAGACTGGCACATGTGTGTGTGTGTGTGTGTGTGTGTGTGTGTGTGTGTGTGTGTGTGTGTGTGTGTGTGTGTGTGTGTGTGTGTGTGTGTGAAATGCTTTGGGTCATTCCAGTCATTAAAGGAACTAACAAGAGACAGAAAACACTGACTCATAAACACACATACATACACACACACACAAACACACACATACTCTAAATGCCCACTAAATAATCCTGCCTGTGGGCTCTCACTCAGGTAGACCAAACAGAAGCAAAGTATCTGCCCACCACAGAGTGAATATATGCCAATGTATAGTCAATATATGTAAATAGTCAATATATGCCAATGGATAGTCAATATATATAAATCAGTCAATGTATGCTAATGGATAGGGTCCAGACAAGGGTTCAGGGTGTGAAATGGTTTGATACACCAGGCTAGGGGACATCCCCTTTATGCAGTCCAGAGTCCAGCCACATTGCACTGAAGTGAATGGGAAACGTGTAGAATTTTACCAATAAATTAGTCTTTGTGTCTTCCTGGAGTTACTGACAGTTTCTTGGATTTAGCTGTCATAATCATAAGTCATGTGTATTTGTGATTATTTTAAGCCAAATAGTGCAAGCTGATATGGTGCAGATTTGGAGAAAATGAAGGTCAGGCAGTTACCACATACTACTAGCAAATTTGTTAACATAGCCTAAAATGGAGAGTTGTGTTTCACTGAGTGACCTGGACAACCTTACTGACATTAGCTTAAGCGGACAAAGCAAAGTTAGACTACAACAACATATTAAGTTTAAGTGAAGTCCAAAACCTGTTAGCTTCTAGTTAGCACATAGTTATGTTTCCATAGTTGCAATTATGTTGAATGGACAAATTTGTTAGCTCGCTAGCCTGGTTCACAGATACACTAATGATCTTTCACACACTAATGACATGTACATGTCTGTAAACAATATTACAGTGAACAGAACTAACATTATCTTAGCACTTAATACAACGCCATGTGACACTTAATTGTCATGTGACACATTGTCTTAGCACTTAATACAACATCATGTGACACTTTCACTTATGCAGGCTGGAGCTGTTCATGTTTTCTATCAGTAGTGATTGTGTTGTGCTGTATTGTGTTGCTCTCTGTTGGTCAGTATCAGTGATCTTTGCTAATATGTTGCTCATGATGTGATGAGATATGGGACAGTCAAGCCCTCATCATTACTTACAGGACAACAGAAATGCTTCTGATTCAGAAATACGTCCCTGTTGTGTGTCAATGTATCTGTGTATGAATGTCTATGTGTAAACACTGTAGTCTCTGTGTACATCTGTAGTAGTAAGTGTATAAATCTGTATATACATACATACAAGTGTGTGTGTGTGTGTGTCTGTGTGTGTGTATTAAAAGCGTAATGCTGTGTGTGGGGGCTTATTGTAGCGGCGGCCCCATCTGTAGCCTGTAAGACTGATAGCGAGGCTTAGAGAAGCCTCCGAGGCCTCAGAGGCGGGGTTCACCCAATCAAAGAGCTCTTGTGTTTACATAAATACTTCCTCATATTCACACTTCTCTTCACGCGCAGACGGCCACGCTGAAGTGGAATTCACACTTCTCTTCACGCGCAGACGGCCACGCTGAAGTGGAATTCACACTTCTCTTCACGCGCAGACGGCCACGCTGAAGTGGAATTCACACTTCTCTTCACGCGCAGACGGCCACGCTGAAGTGGAATTCACACTTCTCTTCACGCGCAGACGGCCACGCTGAAGTGGAATTCACACTTCTCTTCACGGCGCAGACGGCACACGCTGAAGTGGCAGTCACACTTCTCTTCACGCGCAGACGGCCACGCTGAAGTGGAATTCACACTTCTCTTCACGCGCAGACGGCCACGCTGAAGTGGAATTCACACTTCTCTTCACGCGCAGACGGCCACGCTGGGGGCTGATTTATGCCTCAATTGCCGGGTGCAGAGGATTAGGACCTCAATCAGTATGTGCTCAAAGACAGCACCAAAAACGCAAACAGCTTGGCTTGTGTGTGTGTGTGTGTGTGTGTGTGTGTGTGTGTGTGTGTGTTTGTGTACACTTGTGTGTAAGTAGCATGCCGTCACGCACATGCACACACATACAATTGCCACACCCCCGGCACACAGGTATGCATGCTCAAACACACACACACATTCACACAAACATACACACACTAACGCGCATGCACGGGGATACACACACACACAATCCCATACATTCCCACAAACAAGTGTAGGTTAATTCATTGTATGTCTTGTCTAGACTGCAGGGCAGTTTTAATGAGATTGTACCAGATTTACTCCAGCTTAGCTCCCCCGCCCAGAACAGGCACACACACACACACACACACACACACACATAGACAGACACCCACACACACACACACACACACACACACACACCATATACTGCCCCCACCCAGCCCTGCACACACACAGGCACACCCACACATACACACACACACACACACCATTCCATATACCATCCCTGCACACACACACACACACACACACACACACACACACACACACACACACACACACAGACACACACACACATAACATGTTCTCAGTCCTGCGTACTGACCCCACCCCCTCTCATGACAACAAATCCTGCTGGGGTCACATGTGTGATTCCCCCCCTCTCCTGGCTGTGTGTGTGTGTATGTGTGTGTATTTGTATTTTTGTATGTATCCATGTGTGTGTATGTGTGTTTGTGTCTGTGTGTGGATGGAAGGCCTGAACAATACTGTGGCCAAGAGGTCAAAGGTCACCACACACAATAGGCCCTGAATGCTGGACACACACAAACACACACACAGACACACACTGGGCCCTGAACATTAGACACACACACACACACACACACACACACACACTGGTAATGGGGCGGCCATCGATACCCCCATTGTCACCTCCAGAGCACCTCCCCCACCTGCCTCTGACAACGACCCTGACATTGACTGCACAACCTGTGTCAGCACACCTCCCCCCCCCACCTCTGCTCACAATCCTCCCACACACACCACCCCCCACACCCCCATACCTCTGCCCATGGACCAAGGACCGCTGGTGCCTGTCACGGTTGATGGGGAGATTGTCATGATAGTCTGCACTTACAAGTACTTGGGGGTCCACCTTGACAATAAACTGGACTGGTCTACTAATTCAGACACACTCTACAAGAAAGGTCAGAGCAGGCTCTGTTTCCTCAGGGGGCTGAGGTCTTTCAGGGTCTGCAACAGACTCCTGCTGATGTTCTACCAGTCTGTTATGGCCAGTGTGCTCTTCTATGCTGTGGTATGTTGGGATGGTTGCACTAGGAAGAGAGACATTGGACGTCTTGACAGACTGGTGAGGAAAGCAGGGTCTGTGGTGGGCATGGAGCTGGAGTCTCTAACTACAATAGCCCAGAGGAGGACCCTGAGCAGGCTACACTCTATATCGGACAATGACCGCCACCCCCTACACACCATCATCAATCAGAGGAGTTTGATCAGCAACAGATTCCGGTCCCTCTCCTGCAGGACAGACAGGCTGCGGAGGTCCTTCATCCCTAGGGTCATACAGCTGTACAACAGCACACAGAAGGTGCTGAGCATAATGGACTGGACTGCTTGAGCCCACACACACACTCGCACTCTTATGCCGTCCCTGGTGGTGACTATACTACTATGGACAACAATATACTGCACTACCTTGATAACTACTGCACTAAATTACTCTTTTACAACATTGGACAATCTTACTGGATCATTGTAATCTATCTACTAGGATTACTGCAAGGCACCACTTACACTTATCTACCTCGTGGTTTCTCTTATTATCATCACCTATTTTTCCTTCCTGTTCAGTGAATGTTGTCTGAATGCAGATGTGTGCAATATGTTTGATCTGTTTTTGTGTATTATGTGTACTATGTGTATTATGTGTATTATGTGTATTATGTGTACTATGTGTATTATGTGTACTATGTGTATTATGTGTATTGTGTGTATTATGTGTACTATGTGTATTATGTGTATTATGTGTATTATGTGTACTATGTGTATTGTGTGTATTGTGTGTATTATGTGTATTATGTGTACTATGTGTATTGTGTGTACTATGTGTATTATGTGTATTATGTGTATTATGTGTATTGTGTGTATTATGTGTACTATGTGTATTATGTGTACTATGTGTATTATGTGTATTGTGTGTATTGTGTGTATTATGTGTACTATGTGTATTATGTGTACTATGTGTATTATGTGTATTATGTGTACTATGTGTATTATGTGTATTGTGTGTATTGTGTGTATTATGTGTATTATGTGTACTATGTGTATTATGTGTATTATGTGTATTATGTGTACTATGTGTATTATGTGTATTATGTGTATTGTGTGTATTGTGTGTATTATGTGTACTATGTGTACTATGTGTATTATGTGTATTATGTGTACTATGTGTATTATGTGTACTATGTGTACTATGTGTACTATGTGTATTATGTGTACTATGTGTATTATGTGTATTATGTGTACTATGTGTATTATGTGTACTATGTGTACTATGTGTATTATGTGTACTATGTGTACTATGTGTATTATGTGTATTATGTGTACTATGTGTATTATGTGTACTATGTGTATTATGTGTATTATGTGTACTATGTGTACTATGTGTATTATGTGTACTATGTGTACTATGTGTATTATGTGTATTATGTGTACTATGTGTACTATGTGTATTATGTGTATTATGTGTATTATGTGTACTATGTGTATTATGTGTATTATGTGTACTATGTGTATTATGTGTACTATGTGTATTATGTGTACTATGTGTACTATGTGTATTATGTGTATTATGTGTACTATGTGTATTATGTGTACTATGTGTACTATGTGTACTATGTGTACTATGTGTTCTATGTGTACTATGTGTACTATGTGTACTATGTGTATTATGTGTACTATGTGTACTATGTGTATTGTGTGTATTATGTGTACTATGTGTATTGTGTGTATTATGTGTACTATGTGTATTATGTGTATTATGTGTATTATGTGTACTATGTGTATTATGTGTACTATGTGTACTATGTGTATTATGTGTATTATGTGTATTATGTGTACTATGTGTACTATGTGTATTATGTGTATTATGTGTACTATGTGTATTATGTGTATTATGTGTACTATGTGTATTATGTGTACTATGTGTATTATGTGTATTATGTGTACTATGTGTACTATGTGTATTATGTGTACTATGTGTACTATGTGTACTATGTGTATTATGTGTATTATGTGTACTATGTGTACTATGTGTATTATGTGTATTATGTGTATGCTGCTGGGCACCTTAATTTCCTTCAGGACCAATAAAGTAACTCTACTCTACTCTACTCTACTCTACTCTACTCTACACACACACTGGGCCCTGAACACTAGACACACACACACACACACACACACACACACACACACACACACACACAGGGCCCTGAACACTAGACATACACACACACACACACACACACTGGGCCCTGAACACTAGACATACACACACACACACACACACACACACACTGGGCCCTGAACACTAGACATACACACACACACACACACACACACACACACACTGGGCCCTAAACACTAGACACACACACACACACACACACACACACACAGGGCCCTGAACACTAGACATACACACACACACACACACACACACTGGGCCCTGAACACTAGACATACACACACACACACACACACACACACACACTGGGCCCTGAACACTAGACATACACACACACACACACTGGGACCTGAACACTGGACACACACACACACATTGGGCCCTGACACACTGGATTGGACACACACACACACATGCTGGGTCCCAAAACACTGGGCCCTGAACACTAGACACACACACACACTGGGCCCTGAACACTAGACATACACACACACACACACACACACACACACTGGGCCCTGAACTCTAGACACACACGCACACACACACACACACACACACTGGGCCCAGAACACTAGACATACACACGCACACACACTGGGCCCAGAACACTGGACTGGACACACATTCAGACTAGAATCAGAGCTTTCTGGTGAAAAGGATGCTGACATTTGAGATTAACAACCAATCAAATTGCTCTACACACACACACACACACACACATACACACACACACACACAGCAGTCTGCTGACGATCACCTAGCGCACTCTCTAATGCTCTCTGCGGCTGCAGTGTCATTTACACTGATGGATGGGGTGAAGGCTGGTGAAAACCTCAACCTTGTTCTTCACACACACACATACACACACATACATACACTAACACACACTTAGATGCACAAATTAACAAATACTCATATTCAGACAGGCAAAACACACAGACAAAAATACACGCACAGAGACACACACACACACACACACATTCAGAAATATGCAAACACACTACACACACACACAGACATACTTAGTGCACACACATATGCAAAAACACACTAGGGCAAACGCCATGTCAGCACACTTCACTCACCTTTAGTATGTGTGTTAATAAAGTGCAAAGCCTGGTTAAGTGGTCTCTGTGTGTGTGTGTGTGTGTGTGTGTGTGTGTGTGTGTGTGTGTGTGCATGTTAAGGTCAGGCGGAGTGGTTTGATCATGGCCTGTCCACTTTAAGAGGTGCAGGGTGATAGGAGAGAGTGTGTGTGAACTCCTGCAGCTGGCATGGGGGAGAGAGAGTGTGTGTGTGTGCATGTGTGTGTAAGGGGGGTGCGTTGGGGGTGTGTGAGGCTGCATAGGTGCTTCCCAGGGTGGGCCTCCAAAATGTAACCCCTGTGGCCCCTCAGGAACACGTTCATAACCTCCTGTATCCTGCAGCTTCCAGTGCACACACACACACACACACACACACACACACACACACACCTGTTACTGTTTACAGAACAGGTTTATAGGAGTAGTAGAGTTGAGTACAAACCCTGGCGGCCTTATCTCTGTGTGTGTGTGTGTGTGTGTGTGTGTGTGTGTGTTCCTAGGCTGCCCTGGCGGAGATGTCGTGGGGGTGAACAGGGAGCCCCTGAATTTAGATATGGCCGCTCTCTCCACCTCTTACAGGCCGGGCAGGGGAAACGATTCGTTACGCTAACGTCAACATTGTGACAGGGCCATTTGCCGCATGGTACTAGGAACCATAGTGGAGTGAACACACACACACACACACAC
>JAIFZK010000118.1:1297500-1317500 GCA_027481765.1 Tenualosa thibaudeaui | reverse complement strand
GAGACTCATCTTAACCGTGATGGGACTTGTAATGGCCCGTAATAGGACTTGTAATCATCATTAATGACTCTTGTAGTTATTATCATTAATTAATAAGGCTTGTAGTTATTATCATTAATTAATATGGCTTGTTTTAGCTGGTAATGAAAGTTCACTTGATCTTATTAGTGAGTGGTGATTCTAAAATAGATGTTTTTAAAGTTAGTATCTGTCTCCTCAGATGCAGGGGTGGTTTGATACAGTATTCACTCATCTGTGGGCTCCTGCACACATGGCATGGAGGTTTGAGTCATCTTCACATCATACCCCAATCATAGCTAGCAATAGAAACAAACAAACAACAATTTCAGCATGCAGCCTAAAGGCCTTCAAGTTCAGTGTTTTAGGGGCACTTAAATGGGACAGTGTTTTTCAGGCACTTCACAGCTCTCTGCTGCCTCCTGCTGTTGATCCAGTGTAAGTCCACACTGACTCTCAGACTCTCAGCCAACTGGGGCCCTGTTGTGAAACAGCACCTAACATCTGCTAGAGCTTCATTTGAAGCCTAGTGCAAATATTTGCTCATCCCTAATAACAAAGGCAGGCATTCCTCTGAATCAATCAGAAGGCTGAAGCCATATTATTACACCTCTGATAAAGTCAAAGCCTTCCATTAACTTCCACTGCCTCAAGGGAGGGAGAGAGAAAGTACTGGTTTGTGACTCAAAGGTAAATAATGATAACAATAATAAGTATTATTATTCTTCAGAGTAGCATACAGTAGCTAGTATGCTTTCCTTCTGCTGTAGGCAGCAGGCCAAACAGGGTCATAGTGCCCCTCTCCCACCCACCCATCTGTTTTTGAAAGCCATGGTCATGCTGAATGAGAATGTGAATGTTAACACTGAACAATGTGGGTTGTACCATGCATGTCTGACCAAAGCCTTTTCATTCCACTGAAAGACGTTAGGAAATAACATATAGTCCATGAGATGGAGGAAGTAAGGACATCTCTCAATGTATGTTAAATCACATCTAGAGTGCAAGCTTTTAGAAAATGGGCAAGGATCTGAACCCAAAAGGCCTCACCTGTCCACATATAGGTGCCCACTCTAAAGATTTGTCCACATATAGGTGCCCACTCTAAAGATTTGTCCACATATAGGGGCCCACTCTAAAGATTTGTCCACATATAGGGGCCCACTCTAAAGATTTGTCCACATATAGGGGCCTACTCTAAAGATTTGTCCACATATAGGGGCCCACTGTAAAGATTTGTCCACATATAGGGGCCTACTCTAAAGATTTGTCCACATATAGGTGCCCACTGTAAAGATTTGTCCACATATAGGGGCCCACTCTAAGGATTTGTCCACATATAGGGGCCCACTGTAAAGATTTGTCCACATATAGGGGCCTACTGTAAAGATTTGTCCACATATAGGGGCCCACTCTAAGGATTTGTCCACATATAGGGGCCCACTGTAAAGATTTGTCCACATATAGGGGCCTACTGTAAAGATTTGTGAATCAAGAATGAACAAAGGGCCTCCACTCACAGAGCAATGTGCCTCCAACATTCTATTCCACTGTTGTGCCTCCAACATTCTATTCCACTGTTGTGCCTCCAACATTCTATTCCACTGTTGTGCCTCCAACATTCTATTCCACTGTTGTGCCTCCAACATTCTATTCCACTGTTGTGCCTCCAACATTCTATTCCACTGTTGTGCCTCCAACATTCTATTCCACTGTTGTGCCTCCAACATTCTATTCCACTGTTGTGCCTCCAACATTCTATTCCACTGTTGTGCCTCCAACATTCTATTCCACTGTTGTGCCTCCAACATTCTATTCCACTGTTCTCCATAAAACCCCACCACTGCTGGTGCCGCGCAATTATGATTCAAGTCTATTTTAATGAAGCCGTTCAATAAAATCCACTGGCGATTCAAGTCTATTTTAATGAAGCCGTTCAATAAAATCCACTGGTGATTCAAGTCTATTTTGTGACTGGCGATTCCACAGGCTACTGTGCTATGTTCACTGCCATTGTTCAGAGGCAAATGAAACCGTACGATTGGAAAGTGCTCCGCAATAATGTGCAGAGGCCTAAAGACTAGAGAGAAAGAGAGAGAGAGAGAGAGCGCTAAGCCCATCCCTCCTGTGAAGGGACAGCATGGTTATAGACATTGTTATAAGCAATGTTATAAGCATGGTTACAGACATTGTTATAAGCTATGATAATCGCTGACACATCAGTGCATTTAAACAGCCACTTAGCCAAGGAAATGGTCTAGTCTTTCATATCTGTCAAACTCACTCTGCTTATGCTCTATGGCAAGAGATGTCAGCGCTAGATGCTAGCCCTTTGCACGCTCCTCTCTCCCGTACGATGGCAGACACACACACACACACACACACTCAAGGCAGATGTTCCCCTGTTCTAACAATCCAACACAATGGCCGGCCTGAGGGACGGCTTAGGCCTCTCTCTCTCTCTCTCTCACACACACACACACACATACATATATACACACACATTCTCTCTCTCTCTGTCTTTTTCCTCCTTACTCTCACTTTCCCTGTCTCACCCATGGTCTCACCTCTCTCTCACACACACACACACACACACACACACACACATACACACTCACACATACAATATACATGTATATTGATACACTGACACATAAACACACATACTTTCTTTCACACACACACCCCCACACCCACACACAAGCTGGGATATAATCAAACACACACACACACACTGACACACATGGACACACACTGTGTGCTCCTGGGGATGAAGCAGTGAGGGGTGGGGGGGCTCTTGAGTGAAGTCAAGGGTTCAAATCCCCTCTTCTCCAAAAAAAAGAAAAAAAATGGAGGGAGGATTTCGCACAAAAGCATCCCGGCGGAAGATTTCCTACTGTTGTTGACCGTCACCACTTCCCTGACAGAGTGGCACACCGAACCCCTCACCCCTCACCCCTCACCCCGAGCCCCTGAGCCCTGTCTTTATCATTCCCCCTTAATCCCCCTTTCTATTGCTACTCCAAACGCTCCACCCACACCCCACTCCCCACCCCGTCCTCCACCCCGTCCCCCACCCTGTCCCCCACCACGCTGCCCAACATGTGGCCGACTACGAACAAAACCCCCCTCCCGCCCCCACCCACCAGGCCAGGAACTTCCCATGCGGACCGAGAGCCTCCCATCCTATCCAATCCCCTTCAGTTCCCCTGCCCCAGCTCCACTCTGAATAACTGTACCGTGATGTCAGCTCTCCGCTGGCACCACTCCACAACACGGAATTAGGGAACAAGGACAGAACTTATGTGCTTTTGTGTATTTTATAGCGAGCGCAGTAAACTGTGGACAAATCAAACAGTAACCCAGGTTCAAGTTTAGCCTGGCATGCCCTGTGTGTGTGTGTGTGTGTGTTTGTGTGTGTGTGTGAGTGCATGTGTGTGTGCTGTGCATTTGGGTTTGTATGTGAATTTCTTTCCCTATTTAAAGATGTGCTTCTATAACTGAAATCCAATTTCCGGGCATGAAAAATCATAGCAAGACACGTTTCACACCTGGTGACCTTAACCTTAACCTTAACCCTCACACCTGGTGACCTTAACCTTGGCACCCCTCACACCTGGTGACCTTAACCTTGGCACCCCTCACACCTGGTGACCTTAACACCCCTCACACCTGGTGACCTTAACCCTGGCACCCCTCACACCTGGTGACCTTAACCTTGGCACCCCTCACACCTGGTGACCTTAACCTTGGCACCCCTCACACCTGGTGACCTTAACACCCCTCACACCTGGTGACCTTAATCTTGGTACCCCTCACACCTGGTGACCTTAACACCCCTCACACCTGGTGACCTTAACCTTGGTACCTCCTATAAATGTATACATACATGTAGATGAGCCATTATCCACTGAATTTTTTAAAAATTTGCAGACATTGTAGGCCATGGGTTAGGGGTGCTTACAATGTACCTCTACCAACCAAACAAACTGCAGGTGAAAAGTCTGACTATGCTAAATATGAAAGTGAATGTAATCACCTTAGTAATTACCCTCACCTGCCTCCCTCGTTTCCCGATCACCGTGATTTTCCGTCTCTCATTCACTTCCTTGTTTTGTTCCGTCACTAGTCCATTCTCCTCTTTCCCCATTATCTCCCTCACCTGCACTCCCCAATTATCTCTGCATTACACTCGCTCTGTTGGTTACGTTTTTACTATTTATACACGCCCCTTTCATTCACTCTTTGTCAGTCCGTCTGCGAACCACTTCTCTGGCAAGCGTTTAGACTCTGGCTCCGTGTTTCTGCTCTCTGCTGAAATTTCGCCCCTTTGTTTTCCCACCTTTCTGTTATCTGTTTTAATGTGAGTTTTTTGGTTTCCCTGTCGGTCTCCCAGCTCGTTTGTCTCCTGTGTTTTGCCGGTCTGTTGTCTCTTCCCCTGCCTTCAGTTCTCCTGTCTCCTGCTCCCCTCATCCCTACGGCTGCTCCCTGGATCAGGACTCCTGCCTGTTCCCCGACTCTGCTCTGCTCTGCCGCTTCCTGGTCACCGACTCCTGCCTGTCCCCCGACTCTGCTCTGCTCTGCTGCTTCCTGGTCTCGACTCCTGCCTGTCCCTCGACTCTGCTCGGCTCTGCCCCTTCCGGACGGCGCTTCAACCCACCCTGCGCCTCTCTGCTGCAGCTGCCTGGTCACATCAAGGTGCTCCGGTGCCTCAGCCTTACCTCCTGGGACTCCCCGGCTCCAGTGCTCCGCGCTCGGGCGAGCGTCTCCCCGGACACCAGTCCGCCCCTCTCGGGGCGCTTTGCCTTTTCCCCCTTTTCCCCGAATCCTCAATAAACTTGTGTCAGAGAACGTTCGCTATTGGGTCTGCCTTCTGTCTGTCCTGTTCCCTGACAATCACAACAATAAATCTGTGAAACAGGCCCAAGAGCACTGAGGGGGCTGAGAGGGAGAGGGAACAGGGACACGGCCAGGGAGATGAGGAGGAAGAAAGAAGGGTGTGTAGGGAAGGGATCAACCAGCAACCAAAATCTGAGAGAGGGAGAGAAAAAGAAATGAACAAGGGAATAAGAGAAAAGTCTAGAAGACCAACACCTTCAGCTCCAATATTTTGTATTGTCCCCTGACTACATAAAGTCTAAGAAACTCATTTTAATTTAAATTTTCATTAGATTTTTTATTTCTCATGTACATAGGTTACATTGGTTACATTGGGTATATTGGTTACATTTGGGTATATTGTTTACATTGTTTACATTTTTTACATTGGTTACACTGGTTACATTGTTTACACTGTTTACATTGATTACATTGTTTACATTGGTTACACTGGTTATTTAGTTTACATTGTTTACATCGTTTACATTGGTTACACTGGTTACGTTGGTCCATTAAGCTGCTGATGATTTTGCCCAAAGTAGTTTCCAACTAAAGTGAGCAGTTCAGCACCGCAGTGAATCCCCTGTCTAGTGTGGTAATACCACCTGTATTGTTGCATAATAATGCATCTTAATTTAATAATAACACATCTTTATTGAGTAATAACTAATGTTTATTGAGCAGTAAGCTATATATGTTGAGTAATAACTCATTTTTGTTGAATATATACTTGTTTGAGTTGCATATATGACATTTTGTTATTACATCCATTCAACAAGCCTTTTTGAACTGTTATTGTTTACATTTACATTTCTTGTGTTTGTGCTGGATATGTTTATTTATCTTTACCCTGTATTGTTTAGAATGTTCTTATTCTAGTTTGTGTTGATATAAAGTATACCATTCCGTTTCTGTTGAATTGAGAAAGGTAAAATGAGGTGAATGTTTTAGTGTGTGCATGTGTTTGTGTATCTGAGGCTCTATTGTTGCTCTGGTGTGCTCACTGTGTGCCATGATGGGTGAGGGGCAGGCTAGACTCACTGTGTGTGTGTGTGTGTGTGTGTGTGTGTGTGGGCAGGCTAGACTGTCCATCAGTCCCTGATCTGAGCCTGGCACCATGCCAGCAGACACACACAACAGAGGGCATTCTGGGATGTCTGGGAATGCCAGGGAACAGAGGGCTGAGGGTGACTGTACCAGAAGAAGATTCTCACACACAAGAATATAAGTGAACATGCACACACGCACACACACAGACACACACACACATGCACACACACACACAGACACACACACAGACACACACTCCAAGAGCACCCTGTGTCCTCTACAGCATCCAGCACACATCTTGGATTTAGAACACAAACTCACACACACACATACTCAAGAAGAGCACCCCATCTACACATTGTTGAAGTGTGTGTGCATGTCTGTCTGTGTGCGTGCGTGTGTGCATGCATTTGTGTGTGTGTGTGCATGCGTATGTGTGTGCATGTGTGAGTGCATGCATTTGTGTGTGTGTGTGCATGCGTATGTGTGTGTGCATGCATTTGTGTGTGTGTGTGCATGCGTATGTGTGTGCATGCATTTGTGTGTGTGCGTGCATGTATATGGTGTGTGTGTTTACTTGTCTAGTAAACTCAGTGCATTCTTAGGAAGGCCTATTTAAATTGTCGGACAAGTAAACAAAGTCAGGACCACATTTTACAGTTACATCACCAAAGCCTCTCCAGTCTGGACACCATTTACATTTATGCATTTAGCAGACGCTTTTATCCAAAGCGACTTACATTTTGTCAACTATCAACTGTTCAGGGCCAGTCTCCCCTAGAGCAACTTAGGGTTAAGTGTCTTGCTCAAGGCCACAACGGTGGCAGCTGGGATACGAACCCACAACTTTTCAGGCTACTTGCACGCTAGCCAGGTTCCTTAACTGCTACGCTACCACCGCCCACTCAAGAGAACTCAAGCATTCTCAGTGGAGTTTACCTTGCTCAGTCCACTTCAAACACACACAAACTTGGGCTGGATTTGGAACAAAAGACAACAGCCTGGAAGATAAGGGCCATCCGTAAAATGAAACAAAAACATTTGGTCCACTTCATAGCTACAGTATCCATGAGGAAGGAATCTGCCCTCTCCGTTCCTGGAGACGCTGTCTGGTCTTCTCCTCATGGTCTGTTTTCACAGTGATGTCACACTCAGGGTGTCCTCAGGCACACACTCACGCAAGCAATATGAAAGCATATGAAAACACACAGACATGGATACAGACACACACAGACATGGATACAGACACACACAGACATGTACACAGAAATACACATGCATACATGCATACACACACACACCCTGGCGTATGGGAACAGTGAGCAGGCGGTCAGACTGGACCACAGGCTTAAATGAATTAGTTAGGGAAACACACACACACACACACACACACACACACACACACACACACACACACTCTCTCTCTCTAAATGAATTATTTGGGGAAACAGAAATTAATGGCAGGAACTCAGGGTCACTCCAGGGAGTTAACTTTATAAGATGAGACCCTTCTTTAAGCAGCCAGCGTATCTGATTGAACCCACACAACGAATGCACACACACACACACACACACACACACTGTAAGAGACACACACACGACTGAGGTGTGAATACACACACACACAAGTGTCTAGCTACAGAGGGTACATAGCGGATATTAAAGGCTGAAGGTTGTGAGGAGTATTAAGTTACTCCTAAAATATGGAGATAGAAAAGGAAAACACACACACACACACACACACACATACACACACACATACACACACACACACACACACACACACACACACACATACACACACACACATACACACACATACACACACACACACACACATACACATACACACACACACACACACACACACACACACTCACTCACTGAGGTGTGAATTGGGCCGATGACAGCTTAGGAAAAGTGTTACACACATGACACTGTCAAATACACTAACATTACACAACAGACACTACACCACAACTACACAACAGACACTACACCACAACTACACAACAGACACTACACCACAACTACACAACAGACACTACACCACAACTACACAACAGACACTCCACTTTACTAACATTACACAACAGACACTACACCACAACTACACAACAGACACTACACCACAACTACACAACAGACACTACACCACAACTACACAACAGACACTCCACTTTACTAACATTACACAACAGACACTACACCACAACTACACAACAGACACTACACCACAACTACACAACAGACACTACACCACAACTACACAACAGACACTCCACTTTACTAACATTACACAACAGACACTACACCACAACTACACAACAGACACTACACCACAACTACACAACAGACACTACACTACACCACAACTACACAACAGACACTCCACTTTACTAACATTACACAACAGACACTACACTACACCTACACAACAGACAACAACTACACAACAGACACTACACCACAACTACACAACAGACAGTACACTACACTAACATTACACAACAGACACTACACTACACCACAACTACACAACAGACACTACACCACAACTACACAACAGACACTCCACTTTACTAACATTACACAACAGACACTACACCACAACTACACAACAGACACTACACCACAACTACACAACAGACACTCCACTTTACTAACATTACACAACAGACACTACACCACAACTACACAACAGACACTACACCACAACTACACAACAGACACTCCACTTTACTAACATTACACAACAGACACTACACCACAACTACACAACAGACACTACACCACAACTACACAACAGACACTCCACTTTACTAACATTACACAACAGACACTACACCACAACTACACAACAGACACTACACCACAACTACACAACAGACACTACACTACACCACAACTACACAACAGACACTACACTACACCACAACTACACAACAGACACTACACTTTACTAACATTACACAACACTTGACTACACTAACATTACACAACAGACACTACACTACACCACAACTACACAACAGACCCTACACCACAACTACACAACAGAAACTAGACTACAGCATAACTACATAACTACAACTACCACACCACAATTGGGCTGCACAACAGAAACTAGATTACAGCACAATAACACAACAGAACAGAACAGAACAGAACAGAACCTACACAACATGAACATGAACTACACCTCTTAATCAACTAGGCTACACATTAGTAACACCGGGTTGTGTATTTATAAACATTTTATTTTAAATTAAGTAACACCAGGTTGTGTGTTTTTATGAAATAAATATTATAAGAAAAAACAGGCAAAAGAGCTGCATGAAGTTGAGGCAGTTGGTCATTTTATTCTCAAACACTAGATGGAGCCACTGCCTTGTTTTTCATCCAGTGGCACCACCCCTAGTAACAGTCATGACAGCCAATTACACTGAGGGATCTGGGCTCATTTGAAATGTTAACCATTGCCTAATCTTTCTCTGTTTGTTTGTGGGCAATGAGACCAAGTCAGTGTTGGTACAGTATTTAGACATGGACTTATAGGTCTCTCGACAGATAGTCTGACAGTGATGCTGGAGCATATGTCAATCATTTTAAAGCCTAAAGATAGAGAACACTACTGCACTATAGTTTACTATAGCACTGTACTACAGCTACATAAGAACACAGCATGGAAGAGCCGGGCCTTGAGATCTGTCTAACGGGCCCTAAAGGACAGAACCTCACTTCTTCTCCTTCTTCTTCTTCTCCTTTTTCCTCCTCCTCTTCTTCTTCTCCTTCTCCTTCTTCTCCCTCCTCTTCTTCTTCTCCTTCTTCTCCCTCCTCTTCTTCTTCTCCTTCTCCTTCTTCTCCCTCTTCTCCTTCTTCTCCCTCTTCTTCTCCCTCTTCTCCTTCTTCTCCCTCTTCTCCTTCTTCTCCCTCTTCTTCTCCCTCTTCTCCTTCTTCTCCCTCTTCTCCTTCTTCTCCCTCTTCTTCTTCTTCTTCTCCTTCTCCTTCTTCTCCCTCTTCTTCTCCCTCTTCTCCTTCTTCTCCCTCTTCTTCTCCCTCTTCTCCTTCTTCTCCCTCTTCTCCTTCTTCTCCCTCTTCTTCTTCTTCTTCTCCTTCTCCTTCTTCTCCCTCTTCTTCTTCTTCTCCTTCTTCTCCCTCTTCTCCTTCTTCTCCCTCTTCTTCTCCCTCTTCTCCTTCTTCTCCCTCTTCTCCTTCTTCTCCTTCTTCTCCTTCTTCTCCCTCTTCTTCTTCTTCTTCTCCTTCTCCTTCTTCTCCCTCTTCTTCTTCTTCTCCTTCTTCTCCTTCTTCTCCCTCTTCTCCTTCTTCTCCCTCTTCTTCTTCTTCTCCTTCTCCTTCTTCTCCCTCTTCTCCTTCTTCTCCCTCTTCTTCTTCTTCTCCTTCTCCTTCTTCTCCCTCTTCTTCTTCTTCTCCTTCTTCTCCCTCTTCTTCTCCCTCTTCTCCTTCTTCTCCCTCCTCTTCTTCTTCTCCTTCTCCTTCTTCTCCCTCCTCTTCTTCTTCTCCCTCTTCTCCTTCTTCTCCCTCTTCTTCTTCTTCTCCCTCTTCTTCTCCTTCTTCTCCCTCTTCTTCTTCTTCTCCTTCTTCTCCCTCTCTTCTTCTCTCTCTTCTTCTTCTCCTTCTTCTCCCTCTTCTTCTTCTTCTCTCTCTTCTTCTTCTCCTTCTTCTGCCTCTTCTTCTTCTCCCTCTTCATCTTCTTTTTCTCATCTTCTTCTTTTTGTCTGTTGAATGCAGGCCTAGGCTACAAGATGCCAGCGCTCAAACATTAAGATGACCAATAACATGCTGCACTTTTGCATGTGCTTGTCCGGATGTGTGTTTGGATGTGTGTTTGCATGTGCTTGTCTGGATGTGTGTTTGGATGTGTGTTTGCATGTGCTTGTCTGGATGTGTGTTTGGATGTGTGTTTGCATGTGCTTGTCTGGATGGCATCCTCAGCTCAGCTCAGCTTCTGCCTCCATTTGACAACGTATTTCATCTAATATTTGGCCCCAAGTCCCATGTTGTCTCGCAGGCCTTTTGCTTCAGCTAATGCTGATGCAAAGTGTTTCAAGTCTTACCACTAGATGGCGATGTCTGGCATGAAATCCCCTTCGCTCATCTTCAGCTGTGTTTAACATCTGCATTAGGTAGAGGATGCGAGGAGGCCCGCAAACAGGTCATGTCTCCTTTTCATTTCTCACAACAGCAGAGAACTGCCACGACATCGTCTTATCCATGTTCCACAGGCACACACCTGAGATAGTTGTGTGAAAAACACCACAATTATTTTTAGAAGGGGTCTCCTTCAAGTACACTGTTATTCACAGCTTTTTAAGGTTATTTTAACCTATTGGATCTTGTCACACTGTTTATCGTAGGTGCCATAATGTTTAATATGTCTGAATTAGTGCAAGGTGACTAATAAATATAGGTACAAACCAAATTTGTCTGTTTGAATCACGATTCTCCACTCATTAATTGTAGACAGAATCTAAATTTAGCCCAGTAGCCAATCAGAGAAAAAACAATATTTATAAAATAGAAAATCACATTTGAGTAAAACAAAATGAAATAATTAAATTATGATAATAATTGGTCTCATTAAAAATCTGGCGGGAATTTAAAATGTGCTTTTAATTTACTATGTAATTTTACTGTTTTCCTGTGTTATAACAGGGAAGTCTAGACGACGCTGGCCTAAGGATGCTCTTAAAAATTAGACAACAGGAGAGGCAAACGAAACGAAAAAGTCATTTCAGAGGAAAAATGTCAAATGGCAAAATTGCAGAACGTGTTTAGATCTATCAATTAAAGCCTAAATACAATATTCACCAACGATCAGAATAAAAAAATCATTTTAGCTTTTAACGAATTCCATCACGTATCCAAAAATAACATGCATGACAGGGCAAGTGTAAGGTAGGCTACTGTGATTTCATCAGAAAACCTACTCCAACAAAAAGAAACTTCGCCTAACTTTTCCTTTCCCCTAGTTGGGTTAAGCTAGCCCGGCCCATCTGGTGTAGCAAATGGCTGTAGTCACTAGGGAAGAGAAGGGGAGTGAGAGGCTGGGGGTAGAGAGAAAGGGGTAGCGGATTGAAAACAGATCAGCTCCGAGATCCCAATACAGCTCGTCCGAGAGGGGACCGTCAGATAAAACTGCTGTCCCGAGTCTGCAACCGCGTCAGTGATGTTTAAACTGCAATGAGATTATCTGTTTGGAACACAGCTTCGCTTTCACAGCTCGACTCATTGATTAGGTGATGGCTTGTGAAAGTTAGCGAGACGCGCGAACTCTTGGGTGAACTTTTCTGAATGATCCGTGTCGTGCGGGAGAAGTTGTGGCGAGTGACTCCTCTCTCTTAGTTGCAATGTCAGTTTAACTTTTAGATGGATTATTATTATCACGCACCGGAAAATCGGTTTCTTCTGTTTCACTGCCCGACAAAGTTTCTCCTGAAGAATTCGTTGTCTCGTCGCGCGCTTAACTGAGTTTGCCCACAGGACGCTCCAAACGGAGAGCCTTAAGGTCACGCCAATCTTGATACCGTCATCAAGGTAAGTGCATTAAGCAATCTTAAACTTGGATAAACAATCATTTAGACGCACGTGGCTTGATAATGATGATTATTTTATTTTTACCCAGAAAATTTGATTTGTCGCTGTTCCGTTAAAATAAAAACACAAGTATTATCATACAATTATGGAATTGCTGATAAATGTTGTCCAATATTTTCCAATCAGTAAATTCAACATTTTCAATGCTTTATTTTAAAACTGTGGGAAAGTTTGCAAAGGCTAGACATTAAATGGTCTCTTGCACTTTTTGCTCATTTGTTCTCTTAACCGGGGTGACATTGGAATTTGAAATATTTCGCCTGAAACTTGATGCACGTGTGAGAAGATTGACTGGTAGTACGGACGGCGCCAGTGTGTTAACGACACTTTTTAAAGTTACTTTAACGACACTTTTTAAAGCCACTTGCCGGATTTAGACGTTTAAGGGACAAATTAAATATGCCCAAAGAACAAATGGACACATTTTCAGTGATAATAGCAGACAGTTTGAACACCTACATTTCTATTGCAATGGCTCCTGCAGAATTTGATCAGACATGTTTGTTATATTAGATCTTTGTAGCATATTGTATGAGAACCAGAAATAAGCTTTTAAATGATCTTTATACCAGAATGTGTCTCTTAAACAGCATAAACATAAAACATACATAAAACATAATCTAAAAAATCATACAAAATATTGTGAGGAAAATGTTTGATTGGAAATCAGAAAAGCTCAGTTATATGATCAACTTAAAATTAAAAAGTCTGTCAGGGTGTGTGTGTGTGTGTGTGTGTGTGTGCGCAAATACCATGTGCTTGCAGGTCAGTGTTAATACAGTCACTTGTCACCTCTTGTACTCAACAAGGTGTGTGTTTGCTCTGTAAACCGAGGAGTGTGTGTGTGTGTGTGTGTGTGTGTGTTTCTTTAGTCTCTCCAATCTACTACATGGATCTCCCCTCCAATCCCCTCAATGAATGACAAAGATCCAATCTGTGGACAAAGACCCTCAGCTTTGAGTGTTAAGGAAAACACTAGTTTTAATGTGTGTGTGTGTGTGTGTGTGTGTTATGGAGAATACTCTTTTTAATGTGTGTGTGTGTGTCTTGTGGAGGACACTTTTTTAGTTTGTGTAAGTGTGTGCATGTGTGTCTTAAGTAGAACACTCATTTAGTGTGTGTCTTATGGAGAACACTGTTTTAACGTGTGTGTGTCTGTGTGTGTCTTAGATAAGACTCTTTTTAGTGTGTGTGTGTGTGGGTTTGTGTCTAACGGAGAAGACTCTTTTTAATCTGTGTGTGTGTACATGTCTCTGTGTGTGTGTGTGTGTGTGTGACTGTGTGGAGAACACTCTTTTTTGTGTGAGTGTGTGTGTGAGTGTATATGTGAGTATGTGCTTGTGTGTGTGTATGACAAATTTTAATGTGTGTGTGAAGAACACTCATTTTAATGTGTATGTGTCTAATGGAGAGCATTCTTTAGTGTGTGTGTGTGTGTGTTATAAACACTCATTTTAGGACAGAGCACTCTAGAAGAGAAAAGCTCACAAGCATAGGTAAGAATTTATAGACCTGCTGTGTGTGTGTGTGTCTGAAAGAGAGAGAGACAATGTTGTGTGTGTGTGTGCGTGCATGGTTGATAAATGCCCAGAAATATCATGAACAAGCAGGCGGGAAAACGCGGTGAACCCGGGGAAAGGGAAAAAGAGGGAATGTTGTGATTGGCCGATTGAAACCTTAAAGAATACGACAGAAAAAGTCTCCTTGGGAAGAGTGTGTTTCCCCCTTCCCCCGGGCCACTGGCAGCCATTAGCATAAGAAGAAAGTTTTAGAGCATTTGCCATTGTGTTGGATGAAGAGTCGCAGCAGTCAGAGAGAGAGGCCAGTGAAAGGATGCAAGGCGTGTGTGTGTGTGTGTGTGTGTGTGTGTGTGTGTATGTGTATGTGTGTGTGTGTGTGTGTGTGTGTGTGTATGTGTGTGTATATGTGTGTGTGTGTGTTTGTGAAAAGAAGGCAAAGCGTGATGGGTCCATTCAGTGCATTCACAAACTGCACGGGGGCCACGGCCACCTCATCCACTGACTGCCATGTCACTTTCATCTCCAAAAGAACCTTTAGCACAGGCTCTTTCACAAACGCACACACACACACACACACACACACACACACACACACACATTCATTCACTCTCAGACATATGGACAGATGCATTCACTCTGACACACACACACAGAGGAGGAGAGGAGAGGAGAGGGGGAGAGAGAGAGTAAGGAGAGGAAAAGATGGGAGGGGAGAAGAGAGAGGAGAGGAGAGAGGAGGAGAGGGTGAGAGAGAAAAGAAGAAAAGAGTGGAGAGGAGAGGATGAGAAAGAAGAAAAGAGTGGAGAGGAGAGGGTGAGAGAGGAGAGGAGAGGAGAGGGTGAGAGAGGAGGAGGAGAGAGGAGAGGAGAGGAGGAGTCCCACTGAAAGAGAAGCAAGTAACACACCCCTGCTGAGAGAATTCAATAAGTTAAAACAAGAGACAGCAGCTCCCTCTTCCTCTCTCTCTCCTCCTCTCTCTCTCCCTCCCTTCTCCACCCCCCCCCCCCTCCTCTCTCTTCCTCTCTCTCTCCTCCTCTCTCTCTCCCTCCCTTCTCCACCCCCCCTCTACTCTCTTCCTCTCTCTCTCCTCCTCTCTCTCTCCCTGCCTTCTCCATCCCCCCTCCTCTTCTCCATAAAGGCCAGAGCAGTACTCTAATTAAGAGTCCTGCCTCAGAGAGAGGAGAGGAGGAGAAGAGGAGAAGAGAGTGTGTGTGTGTATGAGAAAGAGAAAGAGAGACCAATGATGTGTGTATGAATGTTGTACTTGCAGGCTGGTGCATATAACTTGGGGTGTTTGTATGTGTGTGTGGTACATGCGGGCAAGGTGTGTGTGACAAGCAGTGTGTCTTAATGCTTTGTGGGACTCACTGGGATTTGCAGAGGAGAACAGGAGTCACAGTGTCACACACACACACTTTAATACTGTTGTTCTCAACATCTCAACACACGGGAGGTATTGCAGCACCAAACAGTAATGGAAATGTGTTGTAGGTTTGGACAAATGTGATCAAACTTAGGATGCTTTTCCAATGGATCAGTCCAGCACTGCTGACTATGGGCAGATATGACATCTTAGTCTCCAGCTGGATGAACTACCTATTACAGCAGAAATTGAGCATCCGCTGGATGAGTGAGTGAGTGACAGAGTGAATGAGTGAGTGTGTGTATGGGTGAGTGAGTGAGAGTGAATGAGTGAGTGTGTGTATGGGTGAGTGAGTGAGAGTGAATGAGTGAGTGTGTGTATGGGTGAGTGTGTGACAGAGTGAATGAGTGAGTGTGTGTATGGGTGAGTGAGTGAGAGTGAATGAATGAGTGTGTGTATGGGTGAGTGAGTCAGTGAATGAGGGAGTGAATGAGTGTGATTGTGCGTGTGATTGTGCGTGTGTGAGTGACAGAGTGAATGAGTGAGTGTGTGTGATGGGTGAGTGAGTGACAGAGTGAGTGAGTGTGTGATGGGTGAGTGAGTGTGTGAGGGAGTGAATGGGTGATTGTGCGTGTGTGAGTCAGTGAGAGGGAGTGAATGAGTGTGTATGGGTGAGTGTGAGAGTGAATGAATGAGTGTGTGATGGGTGAGTGAATGAGAATGAGGGAGAATGAGTGTGTATTGTGCGTGAGTGAGTGACAGAGTGATGAGTGAGTGAGTGTGTGTATGGAGTGAGTGAGTCAGTGAGTGTGTGTATGGGTGAGGAGTGAGTCAGTGAATGAGTGATTGTGCGTGTGTGAGTGTGATTGTGCGTGTGTTGTGCGTGTGTGAGTGACAGAGTGAATGAGTGAGTGTGTGTATGGGTGAGTGAGTGAGAGTGAATGAGTGAGTGTGTGTATGGGTGAGTGAGTCAGTGAATGAGGGAGTGAATGAGTGTGATTGTGCGTGTGTGAGTGACAGAGTGAATGAGTGAGTGTGTGTATGGGTGAGTGAGTGAGAGTGAATGAGTGAGTGTGTGTATGGGTGAGTGAGTCAGTGAATGAGGGAGTGAATGAGTGTGATTGTGCGTGTGTGAGTGACAGAGTGAATGAGTGAGTGAGTGAGTGAATGAATGAGTGAGAATGCCAATGGGGGGACATTCCAGTACACAAACACACACACACATACACACACACACATACACACACACACATCCCAGCCGCTACAGACAGAGCCTGCTGTGTCCAGTGAGTCTGTTGGTACTGATCTGAATCACTATGAACAGGTCTAAGCCTCTAAGCCAGATTAGAGTCACCTGTGGGTTTGAACCAGTGACCATCTGGGCTGGGTCATACAGATACACATCTGGACCAGTACAGCCGGTCACAGACACACACGCACACACACACACACACACACACACACACTCTGATACAGCCGATTTGGTTCCTATTGCATAGCTGTTGCCTCACCACTGTGCTCTCTTTTTCTCTCTCTCTCCATCTCTCTCTTTCTCTCTCTCTCTCTCTCCATCTCTCTCTTTCTCTATCTCTCTCTCTCTCTCCATCTCTCTCTTTATCTCTCTCTCTCTCCATCTCTCTCTCTCTCCATCTCTCTCTCTCTCTCCATCTCTCTCTCTCTCCATCTCTCTCTTTCTCTCCTGGATCGGGGTGAGTGTGCAATAGCTGTGTGGAATATCCCCAGACCAAATGAACTCTAATAGATTTGTGTATGTCTGTGTGTGTGTGTGTGTGTGTGTGTGTGTGTGTTACATCTAAGCTGCATTGACAGAGTAAGTCCAGTGGAGATGCTTTGCGTTAAGTGTTACCAGCCACCAGGCGCCTGTGTGCCTATGGCTGCAGACATGAGCTCACACACACACACACACACACACACACACACACACACACAATGCAACAGGAGTGTGTAGAGGCTTCCAGGCATCATTCACGGCTCAGTGTTTGCCACAGGAGGAATATGATTTTATGTGTATTTATATATTTATGTATTTACGTATATTTATATAGATGTTTCTCTGGCCAGCACAGCTGATATAATGCAAATCTGTCCTGTGTGGGCGGTGGTGTCTGGCATGCTAGGAGCTTGGAAAGTGTGTGTTCAAATCCCCGATGCCACCGCTGTGCCCTTGAGTAAGGCACTTACCCCTGAGTTGCTCTAGGGGAGACCAGCCCTAATGTAATTGATAGTTGACAAATGTAAGTCGCTCTTGATAAAATGCATCTACTAAATGGATATATGTAATGTAAATGTCTATGTATGTCAAGACATTGTATTTACCTTAGAAAGAGATGGCTGAATATTTAAATAAATAAATAAGTAAAATAACAATAAAATAAATTTAGTTTTTTGCTCAAATGTCATTAGTAAATGACTGTCTTGTAAAAAGTGAAACATAAATACATTGACAGAAAAATAATAATCGGCTGCCTTGCTGATTAAGTAGGAGCCTAAAATAGAAGTCACAAAAACAGACTGAAAAGAAGCAATTTCTTCACTTTCATCAATGGCTATATTTCTGTTTTTGATATGAATAACACTGTTTAGACACTGTGTGTATGTGTATGTGTGTGCGTGTGTGTGTGTGTGCTGTTGGTTATGGTGGCCCTGCATAAACTCCACTGTTTTAAAAATGTTTATATAGATGTCATGTTGCTCATTCTAAGTATTGTTTATTTGTTATTGTCTGTCAAAGACAAACACCTTGTTATTCCTCCTTGAGAGACTACGGCCTGTGTTGCTCTATGCTGCCCCCTTTGTCAGTGGGAGAGATGGAGAGAGAGAGAGAGTAGGGGACTGGGAGAGATGGAGAGAGAGAGAGAGAGAGTGATAGAGAGCCGGGGACGTGTCAGTGTCAGAGAGAGAGGGTGGGAAGAGAGAGAGAGAGAGTAGGGGACTGGGAGAGATGGAGAGACATTAGGAAAGTAGAGTTGGAGAGATTTACACTCTCACTCATTTTCACTCTCACTCATTTTCACTCTCACTCATTTTCACACTCATTCTCACTCTCATTCTCACTCTCACTCTCACTCTCATCTCAACCTAGAGGCTCGACCAAGTCGCTCCTAACATTGCTGCGTCTCAGTCCCATCACACATCTCTACTTTACACACTCCTTACACACACGGTCCCCATAATACCCCCCCCACCCACCCACACACACAAACACACACACACTCATACACACACACACATACACAGGCCTATAAACACTCAAACGTGACCCCTCTGTGACCCCATACGGTGATCTCCAGTCTGAGCACCGGTACTCGTATCGTTCATACAGAACTAATTCACTTACAGCCCAGTCGGCCTCTGTGGAGAGAGTGTGTGTGTGTGTGTGTGTGTGTGTGTGTGTGTGTGTGTGTGTGCGCTCATAGAACCAGGTGTGAACACCGTGTGTGAGCGCTGTCAGCATCCGGGCTCATCCTCAGTAGCAGCGTTTCAGACAATGAGCATCAAACACACACACACACACACACACACACATGAGCATCAAACACGTCTAATTACGGCCAATCAGACCAGCAGGATGAGAGGATGACATCACAGGCGAGGCAATGAAGGCGGGAATCAAAAGGCTGCCAGCCACCAGGGGCACAGGGGGAGTGGTAGAGGTGGTGTGTGTGTGTGTGTGCGTGTGTGTGTGCGCGTGAGGGGGAGGGGGTTGCCTGGACGAGAAAGGGTGCGTGGGGGGCAGACCTGGAGGAGGTGTATGTGTGTGTGTGTGTGTGTGTGTGTGTGTGTGTACCCAGAGGAGACTGATGTGATGAGCAGCCGTGCCTCTTGCAGACCCTCTTGCAGACCCTCTTTGATTCGTTAATTAATTCCTGGAGGAACGCTACTGGGCTTCCTCTCTCTTCGTCTCTCTGTCAAACGCCACCTCACACACACACTCACACGCACACTCGCGAAAACACACACATCTACATACCTGCAACACAACCACACGCAAATACACAACACAAACACACTCATGCAAGCTCACATGCACATATGAGAAAACACACACACACACACAGACATGCACACATGTCACACATGCACACAAGTCTCTCAGAACTTTGAATAGGTGGGTAAGCAGCAGCCTTTTGTTGAATTGAAGGCTCTGAGATGCTAATGGTGAAACACAGACCTTTCCCATTATACAGCATCTCCCAGAGGAGAGAGAGGAGAGAGAGAGAGAAGAGAGAGAAAGAGAGAGAGAGAGAGAAGAGAGTGAGAGACAGAGAGAGAGGAGAGAGAGAGCGAGAGAGAAAGACAGACAGAGAGAGAGAGAGACACAAAGATGTAAGGAGATGGACTGACACACAGGAAGAAAGCTGGCTGCTCTCTCTCTCTCTCTCTCTCACACACACACACACACACACACACACACATACAAACAAGATTGTGAGACTCAGATGAACTTTCTCTAGGGTGACTGACTGAGTAACTTGTGCTGCTCTGCCTTGTCTCGTTTCAGAAGAGTGAGGCAGGGCAGGGTTCTTCAGAGC
>JAIFZK010000118.1:1277500-1282500 GCA_027481765.1 Tenualosa thibaudeaui | reverse complement strand
GTGTGTGGTGTGTGTATATTGTGTGTTTTGTGTGTGGTGTGTGTATGTTGTGTGTTTTGTGTGTGGTGTGTAGTATGTTGTGTGTTTTGTGTGTGGTGTGTGTATATTGTGTGTTTTGTGTGTGGTGTGTAGTATGTTGTGCGTTTTGTGTGTGGTATGTAGTATGTTGTGTGTTTTGTGTGTGGTGTGTGTATGTTGTGTGTGGTGTGTAGTATGTTGTGTGTTTGTGTGTGGTGTGTGCATACTGTGTGTTTGTGTGTGGTGTGTAGTATGTTGTGTGTATGTGTGTGGTGTGTGTATATTGTGTGTTTTGTATGTGGTGTGTGTATACTGTGTGTTTTGTGTGTAGTGTGTAGTATGTTGTGTGTTTTGTGTGTGGTGTGTGTATATTGTGTGTTTTGTGTGTGGTGTGTAGTATGTTGTGTGTTTTGTGTGTGGTGTGTGTATATTGTGTGTTTTGTGTGTGGTGTGTGTATGTTGTGTGTTTTGTGTGTGGTGTGTAGTATGTTGTGTGTTTTGTGTGAGGTGTGTGTATGTTGTGTGTTTTGTGTGTGGTGTGTAGTATGTTGTGTGTTTTGTGTGTGGTGTGTGTATGTTGTGTGTTTTGTGTGTGGTGTGTGTATGTTGTGTGTTTTGTGTGTGGTGCGTGTATGTTGTTTTGCGTGTGGTGCGTGTATGTTGTGTGTTTTGTGTGTGGTGCGTGTATGTTGTTTTGTGTATGGTGTGTGTATATTGTGTGTTTTGTGTGTGGTGTGTGTATGTTGTGTGTTTTGTGTATGGTGTGTGTATATTGTGTGTTTTGTGTGTGGTGTGTGTATGTTGTGTGTTTTGTGTGTGGTGTGTGTATGTTGTGTGTTTTGTGTGTGGTGTGTGTATGTTGTGTGTTTTGTGTGTGGTGTGTGTATGTTGTGTGTTTTGTGTGTGGTGTGTAGTAAGTGGGATGACGGCCTTAGAGATGCGCTGTTTTAGGGAATTAATGAACTTGATGGAGGTCTCCGCCTCTCCGTTTCAGCTGGTTAATATGTTTCTTTCTTCCTCCTGTGTGTGCATGTGTGTATTGGTTTGTGTGTGTGTGTGTGTGTGTGTGTGTGTGTGTGTGTTTCAGCTGGTTAATATGTTTCTTTCTTCCTCCTGTCTAGTTCCAGTCTTGGTTCCCTCCCTCCACCCATATTGCCATGGAGACCAACGGCAGCACAGCCCCAGACAAGAAGGAAGGAAAGTCCTCTGGCCTGGATAGACACGGCTTCAGTGACCTGCCCAAGAAACCCTTGCCTGCGACAGCCACCAGAGGTACACACACACACACACACACCCACGCACGCACACACGCACGCACACACGCACGCACACACCATAGCAAATGCAAGCTCTTCTGAACAGGTTGTCAAACTATACAAGATGCAGCCACCTCTTTATAGGTGCACACACACACACACACGCACACACACGCACATGCACACACTCTCTCTCTGTTATCTCTCATGATCTTAGGATAACAACATGCCCTTTACATGTCCCAGACATTTTACCTCTGTCTCTGATTCTCCATAGTCTGCTGACCAGACACACACACAAACACACACGCGCACACACACACTCAGGCCGTCAGGCCGTCCCCACTACAAAATGCAATTTTTCTTCCATTCTGTTCTTTTCTTCTCATAGAGAGATAGACAGATGGGCCTCTGGGCAAGGAGGACCATAGATACAAAATATGCCAGACATTCTGTGTAGTTGTGTGTGTGTGTGTATGCATGTGTGTGTATGCGCCTGTGCCTGTGTGCGTGTGTGTGTGTGTCTGTGTGCGTGTGTGTGTGTGTGTGTGTGTGTGTGTGTGTGTGAGACGAGCTTATGCTCCTGGTCATAATCAGCCCTGATCAGCTCCCAATGAGAGAGTCAGGAGCCAGAGGTGACTTACAGTGCAGAGCTGAGACCCGCATCTTCTGGGGCCAGGGCGTGTGTGTGTGTGTGTGTGTGTGTGTGTGTGTGTGTGTGTGTGTGCTCAGTTGTCACATCAGCGCTGTGAGACATGACACACACAGCTTGGACAAATGGTCTGTTTGTGTTCAAGTGTGTGAGAAGTTATGGCATATCAGTGGCCATCTGTGTGTAAAAACTCAATATAAATAACGTGCAATGAGGAGAAAGAGAAAGCAAGAGAGAGAGGGAGAGAGACAGTGCGTGATAGAGAGAGGTGGAGAGAGAGGGAGTGTGAGAGAGAGAGAGAGAGGAGATAGAGAGAAGGAGAGAGAGAGAGAGAGAGTTTTTTGCCTGTTTTAAAGATGTCAGTGTAGTGGTGATGAAAGGCGGCCATAATGAGTGTGAAAGACCTTGTTCTTCCCTCCGGAGTATAAAAGTAATAAATTACTAAGACTCTGCCTGAGCAGTGGACGCCACGCCGCCGTCCTTCTGAGATTGACACACATGCAGCATGAGGGGCCACCTTTGAAATGCTAATGCCACTTGTGATTGGCTGGGACATTTTTACCCATTAATGAAGGCCTTGGTGGCCTGCCACAGTGCAGAATAAGGAAGACACGTTTATTAATTGTTAAAGAATTCGTCCCAAACCGGGTCACTTGTTCTGCTTGAGATCCGGCACTGATCCAGGGACGCTGTTCAGCGTCTGGGGAAAAGAACCACCGTGGAGTCCAAACGAGCCCAAACACTTTACCAGGCAGCCGTGGGCTCTTAAGCTGAACAGTAAAAACGACTCTCTAATTTATTCCCCATCATTTCCAACCAGTCTGGAAATATGTCCGTTTATACAGACTTCTAGTTCAGCTCATTCAAGCCCCTCACACTGCATTCCTTCACACACACACACACACACACACACACACACACACACACTCAATCTCTGGAAGCAGATCTGTGTGTGTTGCCTCTCAGCGAGGTGGAAATCTATTTTGTGTTTTCAAATGAAAAAATAGTTAATCTAGTCTGAGTCGAAAGAGTTAAGGAGACAGGAACAGTAAACTGTGTTGGGTGTGTGTGTGTGTGTGTGTGTGTGTGTGTGTGTATGTGGGGGCGGTGTTTTGACTCAGATCAGTATTACATGAGCTTTGCTACGAGGCCCAGTGAACAAATGCACAGCGACTACACACACACTGTGTCTACACACACTGACTTAAAATGAAGACTTGAAAAGCACAGGTTAGTGTCTACACACATGCCTTAGATGTGTTTGTGTATGCGTGTGTGTGTGTGTATGTGTATGTGTGTATGCGTGTGTGTGTGTGTGTGTGTGTGTGTGTATCTTAATGAGGAGTGACATGGTGTGTCTTTGCCATGACACTACAATATGTGCAGAGCACCAAAAAAAGGGAGGTGAAGAGAGAGAGAGAGAGATGGAGAGAGAGGGGGAGAGAGAGAGAGGTGGAGAGAGGGGGAGAGAGACAGAGAGGGAGTGAAAGAGAGAGTGAGAGAGGTGGAGAGAGAGGGGATAGAGAGAAGGAGAGAGAGGGAGAGAGAGTTTTTTGCCTGTTTTAAAGATGTCAGTGTAGTGGTGATGAAAGGCGGCCATAATGAGTGTGAAAGACCTTGTTCTTCCCTCCGGAGTATAAAAGTAATAAATTACTAAGACTCTGCCTGAGCAGTGGACGCCACGCCGCCGTCCTTCTGAGATTGACACACATGCAGCATGAGGGGCCACCTTTGAAATGCTAATGCCACTTGTGATTGGCTGGGACATTTTTACCCATTAATGAAGGCCTTGGTGGCCTGCCATAATCAAACCACGATCATTAATTGTTTATAAAAGAAATGTATGAATATAGGACATTGTTTTTTTTACTCTTATTAAACAGGACCTGCTCAGCGCAAAACATTTGTTTGGCTTTGTTCAGAAAACCATCCATACTAATGTCCTTTAGTCCTATCCTCTATCCATAATAGTGCTGTCCTTTAGTCCTATCCTCTATCCATAGTATGTAGTATGCTTTAGTCCTATCCTCTATCCATAGTAGTATCCTTTAGTACAATCCTCGATCCATAGTGGAGAGGCATGGAAGCCAAGCCAGAGCCGGCCAAAGCACACTGCCGATAGGCACCCCTGCTCCCTGGAGAGGGGTGGTGTGGTGGTAGCATAGCGGTTAAGGAACCTGGCTAGCATGCTAGTAAGCTGGAAATTGTGGTTCTGATGTGCCCTTGAGCAAGGCCCTGAGACCCTGAGGTGAGGTGGAGTAATTGATAGATGACAAATGTACTGGAAGTCTCTTTGGATGAAAGTGTCCGTTAAATGCATAAATGCAATATAATGAGGGACGATTTAGCAATACAGTTTGTTTCTCACATTGGAGCCACACACACACACACACACACACACACATATAAACACATACATACATACACACACACATATATAAAAACACACACACACACTGTTTGTTTCTCACATAGGGGCCGTTACTAGTGTCTCTCACACCAGTAAAGGATCTGTAAACAATGGCTCTCAGTAAACAATGGCCGTCTTGTTGTGTGGGGAAATGTGTTTCAAATCGCAGGCCCGTCTGCAATTAAAAAAACATTTGATGACCGTGGGTTAGACCTTGCAGTACATAATCTCTTAATGTGATCAGGCCACTCATTTAATCTCATCTGTGGAGCTGAAAGAAAGGGCTGATTGAGACACACACACACAGACACACACAGACACACACACATTGAGGTCAAATGTTTGTCAAAAGTATGGTGGCTCAGAGAAGTCTCTATTCAAACTGATGCCTGCTGTGGCTGAGGTCCCTGTGTGTGGTTATGTGTGTGTGTGTGTGTGTGTGTGTGTGTGTGTGTGTGTGTGTGTGTCTACAGGGCCCAGTGATGGAGATTTCACCCGACCCCCAGGGGCCTGAGCATAGGGGATTAACACAGAGAGCCACACCTTGTGGCTTAGTGTGCTGCTTTGTGCTATGCTCAATCATACACACACACGCAGACTCAGAAACAGGCTCAGACATATCTCTATGTGTGTGTGTGTGTGTGAGTGTGTGCACATGCCACAT
>JAIFZK010000118.1:1270000-1275000 GCA_027481765.1 Tenualosa thibaudeaui | reverse complement strand
ACACACACACACACACACACACACACACACACACACACACACAGACTCACAAGAGAGAGAGAATGGAAGAGAGAATGGGAATCTAAAAACCTCCTGTGTCCGTGTGTGTGTGTGTGTGTGTGTGTCTGAGTAGCTTTATTCATTGTCAGTGCATATATCTCTGATGTACCAGTTGTGAGGTGAGAATGTAGTATTGTATGGAGGATGTGAGAGAGGGAGAACGAGAGAGAGAAAGAGAGGGGGAGAGAGAGAAAGAGAAAGAGAGGGAGAGAGAGAGTGAAAGCGAGAGGGAGAAGGGGAAAGAGAAAGAGAGAGGGAGAAGGAGAGAGTGAAAGAGAGAGGGAGAGAGAGAAAGAGAGAGTGAAAGAGAGAGGGAAAGAGAGAGAGTAAAAGAGAGAGGGAGAAGGAGAGAGAAAGAGAGAGGGAGAGAGAGAGAATGAAAGAGAGAGGGAGAGAGAGAGAGAAAGAGAGAGAGTAAAAGAGAGAGGGAGAAGGAGAGAGTGGAAGAGAGAGGGAGAAGGAGAGAGTGAAAGAGAGAGGGAGAGAGAGAAAGAGAGAGTGAAAGAGAGAGGGAGAAGGAGAGAGAAAGAGAGAGGGAGAAGGAGAGAGTGAAAGAGAGAATGGGAATCTAAAAACCTCCTGTGTCCGTGTGTGTGTGTGTGTGTGTGTCTGAGTAGCTTTATGCATCGTCAGTGCATATATCTCTGATGTACTAGTTAAGGAAGGGCACACACACACACACACACACACACACACACACTCAGTGTGAGGTGAGAATGCAGTATTGTATGGAGGATGTGCCCTGTGCTAGGCCACTGTAGACAAAATCCCAAATTTTTTATTTTAGGGAATAAAAAATTTGCCGTCGGCAAGATTCTGTTCATCATTTGGAGTATTATGATCATCATTCTGAGGTCAGTTGGAGTATTTGTCAACAAAAGTAATGAATTAATGTCCTAATCTGTTATATCTCTCTTCTTGTGTGCACCTCTCTCTCCCTCTCTCTCTCTGTCTTTCTACCCCCGTTTTTTTCTCTCTCTCTCTCTCTCCATCCCTCCCGTCTCTCTCTCTCTCTTTTCTCTCCCCTCTCTCTCTCTCTTTCTCTCTCCATCCCCCATCTCTCTCTCTTCTCTCTTTCTCTCCCCATCCCCCTGTCTCTCTCTCTCTCTCTCTTTTCTCTCTTTCTCTCTCCATCCCCCCGTCTCTCTCTCTCTCTTTTCTCTCCCCTCTCTCTCTCTTCTCTCTTTCTCTCCCCATCCCCCTGTCTCTCTCTCTCTCTCTCTCTCTGTCTGTCTGTGCACTGGTAAAGTAGGCCAGTCAAGTGAGCGGGCGTCAGGCGTGGGTAATGATTTGATTAACTGGTTTTGGAGGCTGCTGACATACATCTTGCTGAGAGTGAGCCTGACGGCGGGGCAGGGAGAGGCGGGTGGAGTGGTGTGTGTGTGTGTGTGTGTGTGTTTGTTTGTGTGTGATGGATGCGCTTTGCTAAGAGCCACACAAATCCACCGCTCTATTCAGCGCTGTCGGCCGACCCCGAGGGACACACACAGCTACTTAGCACCTCATGGACCAGCGCCATACACACACACACACACACACACACACACCTCACAGCCCAGCCAGGGTCCCTGAGACACACAGAAAAGAGAAAGGAGTAGAAGGGGAGAACAGGGAACTGAGATACAAATCTAGTTTGTGTGTGTGTGTGTCTGTGGGTGTCGGTGTGTGTGTGTGTTGAGGCTTTACATTCTGGTCCCAGATTTAGCCCAAATTACCCAGTCAAGTACATAAGGATAAACAGTCTGTGGCCACAGTCATGGAGAGAGACAGAGAGAGGGAGGGAGAGAGGGATGATGTGAGGTATCACTGAGAGAGAGAGAGAGAGAGAGAGAAGGAGAGAGTGAAGGAGAGAGGGAGGGAGAGAGATGAGAGGTTTTACTCAGAGAGAGAGAGAGAAAGCGAAGGAGAGAGGGAAAGAGAGGGAGAAACATGTGAGGTATCACTGAGAGAGAGAGAGTGAAGGAGAGAGGGAAGGAGAGAGGGAAGGAGAGAGAGAGAAGGATAGAGATGTGAGGTATCACTGAGAGAGAGAGAGAGAGAGTGAAGGAGAGAGAGAAAAGAAGAGGGGGAAGGAGAGAGAGAGAGGGATAGAGATGTGAAGTATCACTGAGAGAGAGAGAGTGAAGGAGAGAGGGAAGGAGAGAGAGAGGGAGAGAGATGTGAGCTATCACTGAGAGAGAGAGAGAGGGAAAGAGAGAGAGATAAGGAGAGAGGGAAGGAGAGAGAGAGAGAGGGAGAGAGATGTGAGGTATCACTGAGAGAGAGAGAGGGAAGGAGAGAGGAAAGGAGAGAGAGAGGGAGAGAGATGTGAGAGAGAGGGAAGGAGAGAGGGAAGGAGAAAGAGAGAGAGAGATGTGAGGTATCACTGAGAGAGAGAGAGGGAAGGAGAGAGGGAAAGAGAGAGAGAGAGAAGGAGAGATGTGAGGTATCACTGAGAGAGAGAGGGAAAGAGAGAGAGAGAGAAGGAGAGATGTGAGGTATCACTGAGAGAGAGAGAGGGAAGGAGAGAGAGAGAGAAGGAGAGATGTGAGGTATCACTGAGAGAGAGAGAGAGAGTGAAGGAGAGAGAGAAAAGAAGAGGGGGAAAGAGAGAGAGAAGGAGAGATTTGAGGTATCACTCTCTTATGCTGAGTAATGTCAGGCTTCCTTTCCTATGGTTACAACCTCTGTTTGTCCTCCCCTCTCTCTCCCTCCCTCCCTTCCTCTCTCTCACAACATCTTTCTTTTCTCTCTTTCCTTGTGTTCCCCCATTCCATCTCTCTCTCTGTCCCTCATCCCCCCTTCTTAAGGTCTGAATGAATAATGTTTGGAAAGCAGTGGTGCTGTGAGGCGATAAGAATGAGGCCTTCCTCTTCACTCTTCCTCTTCCTCTGCACTCTTCCTCTTCCTCTGCACTCTTCCTCTGCACTCGCTCTTCATCTCCCTCTTTATCGCCCGTGTGTTGTCATGGCGACAGTGAATAATTGATGCTGAGACGGGGGATGTCAGGGTGGGGGTGTGCGAGGTCCCTGCTGGGCCCCCGGGTGCACATCGAGAGGAGCGGACACCTCGGGGTTCAGCAGCCGAGGCTCAGAGAGGACCACTGCTCCCCTCAAATCCAGGGACACTAATCTCTCTCTCTCTCAGAATCACACACACACACACACACACACACACACAAACAAATATCGATACAGACACACAAACTTACAGACATGCACATAATGAGACACATGCACAAATGCATACAGGACACATATGTGAGCACACACACACACACACACACACACACACAAATACACACACACACACACAGATACAGACACAAATACACACACACATACAAACTTATAAGCAAACACACACCGAGAGACACATGCATATGTACATACAGGATACATATGTAAGCACATGCACACACACACACACACACACATTTTAAATCTCTCATTCACTTTCTTCTCCTTCTGTTTTTCTGTGAAGTGTGTGTCCTACATGACCCTATCAGGTCTTCTATTTTTGCTTTCTATCTCTCTCTCTCTCACTCCCTCTCTCTCCTGAGTGTTGCTGAGTGTGTTAGCCATGCCAGTAACCAAGACACCTGGCCTGCTCTGTCAAGGGACAGATTAGGTGTGAGATTTATCCTTGTCCAGGGAGACTCGGGCCTCTGCTCTCCCAGCCCTGCTGTGTGTAAGCAGTGGGAGGGTTGGCCAGATCTGGTCTCTCGTTCACAACACATAAAGACATCCCCATAAAGACTCTAATTATCCTCCCATAAGGAGACGAGCGCTTCAGAAATGACACTGGGATTTCAAGCCAGAAAACACAGATTTGTGTTGCCAGGGCTGATGTCAGCTGATGTCGGGGATGTTGCTGGTGCACAAGCATATTGACTAAGTCTGTTGACAGAGAGTTAGGATGGGGGGGGGGGGTATCAGAGAACAGACATCCTACTGACTCAAGCCCCTCCTCCTTCCAGAAATCTGCCTCTTACTTTACCATCCTCTCTTCTCCTCTCCTCTCTTCTCCTGTCCTCTCCTCTCTCCTCTCCTCTCTTCTCCTCTCTCCTCTCCTCTCTTCTCCTGTCCTCTCCTCTCTCCCCTCTCCTCTGTGTGTTGTGTGCATGTCTGTATTTGTGTATATATGTGTATGTAAGTGGGTATGTATGAGTGTGTGTGTGTGTGTGTGTGCACGTGTGTGTGTGTGTGTGTGTGTGTGTGTGTGTGTGTGTGTGTTTGGAGAGGGGGGAAAGTGTGTATTCCCCTTTGCCATGCCGGGGAGATTAGATGCCGTGAGTGAAAGTAGACTTCCCTCATTTTTCATCTGGGGTTATAGGCAGACTGGCGATGGCTAGAAAAAATATCCCAGCAAAACACACACACACACACACACAGACACACACACACACAAAACACACACACACACAGACACACACACACACACACACACACAGACACACACACACACAAAACACACACACACACACACACAAAACACACTGCCCTTTTTTCCCTGTGGAGAACCAGAGGAAGCTGCTGGAGTCAGGGCTCAGGGTTTCAGTCATTATGGAAGGGGAAGATTAATGGCTCAGATATTTCCTAGATACCTCAGAATTTGGGCACAAACTTTATCTGTGTTTGTGTTTCAGTTTGATATTTATCACAAGAGTTTTGACATATTTTTATATTATATACTCAGACTGAAAAACAAACACATCAGCAATCAAGAGTTCCATTTAACTCCCAAGAATATCACAACATGCTTCTTCACGCCCAGATCATGACTGAGCCATTTTAATGTGGAGGGGGCCTCTCTCTGTCTCTAAAACACACTCGTTCCCTAGAGGCTGTCGAGAAGAAAGCCTTGTCGTTACTTGCTTATCACACACTGGATGCTAGGGAGGACAGCTGTGTGTGTGTGTGTGTGTGTGTGTGTGTGTGTGTGTGTGTGTCCCAATCTTT
>JAIFZK010000118.1:1262500-1265000 GCA_027481765.1 Tenualosa thibaudeaui | reverse complement strand
CACTACTCTACTCTACACTACACTACTCTACTCTATACTATTCTACTCTACTCTATACTACTCTACTCTAAAGTACTCTACTCCACTGTACTCTACTCGACTCTACACTACTCTACTCTACTCAACTCTACTCTACTCTTCTCTACTCTACACTACTCTACACTACTCTACTCTACTCTACTCTACTCTACTCTTATCTACTGTATTCTACTCTACTCTCACGTTCTACTTCTTCCAGAATTTATTCGGTCTCTTTTAGAGACTTTTCGACTCTTTCTAAGTCTTTCATATGACACACAAGACATTGTTTGAGTTGGGACGTGTTCAGGTGGTGCGAGTCCCAAGCCATAAACTGGAGTGTGTCGGAGAAGCACAGACACACACATGGATCCAGTGCAGTTGTGACCCGTTTACAAAACAAACCAGAAATACTCCTTGACACGCCAGGACAGCCTGGCGCTGGGACCTCCACAGAGCACTCTGCAGCTCTGATGATACATCCACCTCGTGGGTGGGGGTCTGCAGGCACAAATGACAGCACATCCAGCAGAGAGAGGGAGAGAGAGTGGAAAGGAGGAGGAGTGGAGAAAGACAGAGGGAGAGAGAGAAGGGGAGGAAAAGCTACTAAGTTGAGGGCTTAATTACACACTCACTCGTCCCTGAGAGGAGAACTCAATCCCAGCACACAGAGAGTAGGCAAACGTCATCCCTGTTACACAGGACAGTCACGGCTATGTCCTCATGGCTCTGGAACAAAACTTTGTGCGTGTGTGTGTGTGTGTGTGTATAAGTGTAACCACTGAGACTTTTCCGCAATCCCCCCTCCACACACACACGCTCCATGAAGCTCATCATAGGGTTAGTCTGGGGGAGACAAAACACACACACACACACACACATATACACACACACACACTCCTAGACAGGCCCCCTGCCTTCTGTCTCATTTGCCAATCAGGAGGGAGTGAGTCCCACTCATGGATCCCTGCAATCAGCACACACTCATCAGTACAATTACCTGCCTCTGCAGCATAGCCCCGCGGTTAGAATTACTCATCCACACACACACATATGCAGACGCACACACACAAACACACACACACACACATATATGCAGACGCACACACATATACAGACACACACACACACACAGTAAAGTACCCCCCCCACACACACACACAGAGCAGGCCTGAAAGGGGGAGCCTTGACGTCTGCCTAATTCAGTCTGATCTGGCAGCTCTTTCTTTCTTTCTTTCTTTTTCCCTTCTTTCTTTCTTTCTTTTTCCCTTCTTTCTTTCTTTTTTCTTTCGTCGGCGCAGGAAGCATTTCCCTCCCTTTCATCAGACAGATCAGGAGATGGAGATCAACCATTAGAAGCCGTCACTGACGCAGGATTCTAATGCCCTCTGCTATGTTCCATTACGCACCGCTGAGTTCTGAAATGTTCTGTTTGGTTCTGTTATACTTTGCTAAGTTCTGAAATGTTCTGCGAGGTTCTTTTACGCTCCGCTGAGATCTCTGCTTGTGCGTTTCTGCTGCGAGGTGGTCTTTGACTAATCGATGTAAGCAACACATACTCTTTCTCGTTCTCCTCATACACACTTGAGTGTGTGTGTGTGTGTGTGTGTGTGTGTGTGTGAGATAATTACTGGCCCTACAGTGTGGAACAGAAGCAGGCCAAGACACAGCTGTAACCGGGTCAGAGTCAGGGTTGTAATCTCACTTTAGTCATTAATTCTCTCTAATGCACTCCTGTGTGTGTGTCTGTGTGTGTTTGTGTGTGTGGGTGTGTGTGTGTGTGGCATTTGGACCCTGACACCGGTGTTCCATTATGGTGTTATATTACGCTGTTTCATCTCAGAGAGGCACTCATTTCTGTTCTCTCTCTCTCTCGCTCTCTCTCTCCCTCACACACACACACACACACACAGTTCAATTAATAATATAATTAAAGGAATCAATAGTACGATTTCATTTGATTTATTTATTGTTGAACACAGATCTTAATTAGCTCACACAGACAGCATACTGATTGGAGATCAGATTGAAATATAATACATGAAGCTCTACTGTAAGCAGAAGACAGAATGACTGGAGGTCTGATTTCACCTTTCCGCTCCTCAGGTTTCAATTACTGCCAAGTGTTTGCATTGGATTATAAGAAGATTATGGCAGTGAGGAATGTGTGTGTGAAACACAGGCCTCTAGAAGATAAAGAAACTCCGTGTGTGTAAAACCACCCTAATAGCAACTGTGAGTGTAGTCAGATATTTGGGATCTGAAGAGTGTGAGAGTGAGGAGTGTGAGTTCATTAGTGTTTTGTTTGCAAGGAGTGAGTGAGTGTGTGTGAGTTCATCTGTAGCAGGTTGGGGCTGAATGGTGTGTGTGTGTGTGTGTGTGTGTGTATGCGTGTGTGTGTATGCGTGTTTGTGTGTGTGAGTCCAAGCCCTTTATCACAGAGTAGGGGGCTGTTAGCCTGGCTTTGTGCTGCCTCCATTGG
>JAIFZK010000118.1:1255000-1260000 GCA_027481765.1 Tenualosa thibaudeaui | reverse complement strand
GAGACATTTCAATGTCATGATTGAGCATTGGACAAGGTAAGAAATCCACTTTACAGTTTCCCGCTCTAACAAAAAACAGACCTGGGAACAAGGCTGGGGCAGCCTTAGTGTTATTTATGTCCAGAAACACACCAAACACACACACACACACACACCAAACACACCAAACACACACACACACACACACACACACACACACACACACACACACACACACCAAACACAGCTGGACACACACACACACACACACACACACACACACCAAACACAGCTGGACACACACACACACACACACCAAACACAGCTGGACACACACACACACACACACCAAACACAGCTGGACACACACACACACACACACATACACACACACACACACACACACACCAAACACAGCTGGACACACACACACACACACACACACACACACAAAACACAGCTGAACACACACACACACACACACACACACACACACACCAAACACAGCTGGACACACACACACACACACACACACCAAACACAGCTGGACACACACACACACACACCAAACACAGCTGGAGAAGAGTAGAGGAGAAAAAAAAGCATTGGGGTTTTGGGAGAGGGCTCAAAGAGTGTGTGTGTTTGTGTGTGTGTTTGTGTGTGTGTGTGTATGTGTGTGTGTGTGTGTGTGTGTGTGTGTGTGTGTGTGTGTGTGTGTGTGTGTGTGTGTATGTGTGTGTGTGTGTGTGTGTGTGTGTGTGTGTGTGTAGTGTTGTGGTAGGTGGTGGGGGCTCATGGCATCATTTTGTGAAGCACACTTGATACATTTCATGCCAAACACACAAACACACACACACAATGGGGGTTGGACCCGGAGCTTTAGAGGTGTGTGTTCCCCCACAGCTGCCACTAATTTATGTTTTACAAGAAGCCCCCTGGCCGGCCGAGACCCCCCCCCCACCCGCCACTGCCGCAGCCCTCGTACTGGCCTGTTGGTGGTACATGCACACATACAGACACACACACACACACACACACACACACACACACACCTCCTTCTCCCCGGCCTATTCGTGAGCATGGTGGTGTCAGTGGTGTCGCTAACGACATCATCAGCCACCACGGCAACGGGCAGAGTGGGTGAGGCGTCTCCTGAGCGACCGGTTGTGTTTATGGTGTTAGCTGATACAGCTGCGCTAGCAAGTTCACTGTATGTGTGTGTGTGTGTGTGTATACTGGGATTACTGCTAAGAATTAAAGGCAGTTGTTCCTTTTGGCCTAGGCTGCTTTCCCTCTGCAGTCCCCATTGTGTGTGTGTGTGTGTGTGTGAGAGAGAGAGAGAGAGAGAGAACTCTAGTGGTGTTAACTTAACGACACTCTCCATGAGATGTGTTTGCCCCAACAATGTAGCAAAAACAAACAAGCAAACGCAGACTTTGTCAGAGCTGAGAGCCTAATCGCTGATCTGAGTAAACACTTCACCTAATCACTGATCTGAGTAAACACTTCACCTAATCGCTGATCTGAGTAAACACTTCACCTAATCGCTGATCTGAGTAAACACTTCACCTAATCGCTGATCTGAGTAAACACTTCACCTAATCGCTGATCTGAGTAAACCCTCACTTCCACGGCGCTGTCAGACACAAGGCCTCCTTGCTCCGCCCCGGGGGAGGGTGGGGGAGTGTGGGGGAGTGAGCACAAGGACCCAAGGCCACAGGCATGTGGATGTCTACAAGGCCAAACGAAAAGCCCAGCTGTCCTTTTTGGGAAGACCTGGAGATGTTTATAACCACGGAAGCCAGCAGAGATCTGCTTTACATCACACCCCCTCACACACCCCATCACACCCCCTCACACACCCCTCACACACCCACAGGGCTTAAGTGCCTCTGCAAACACACACTCTCTAAGGGCTTAACGAAAACCTGCACTGTCTGCCTGCCGGCTCTCCTGTCATCTCAAATAAAAACATCCTTCAGTCCCCCCCATGTGTGTAAATCACACACGTAAGACTAGACTCAGCTGAGGGTCTGGACAGAGCCTGTTTGTGTGCATAAGTGTGTGTGTAAGTGTGTGTAAGTGTGTGTGTGGACAGAGCTGATCTGAGGTCCTGATGGTGGGGAATTGACCAAAGCAGCAGCAACAGGCCCTTGTCAGTTCAGTTTCACAAGCACACAAGGGCGGTGGTGTGTGTGTGTGTGTGTGTGTGTGTGTGTGTGTGTGTGCGCGCTGGGGGGAGGATATGTAAGAGCCTCATGAAGCAGGAAGTCATGGTGGCTATTTCTGCCTGTAGGTCATCCATCAACACCAAGGAATGTATACATTAAAGGAGAGACACAGAAAATAGAGAAAGGAGAGAGAGAGAGAGGAAGAGTGAGAGAGAGAAAGGAGAGGAGAGGAGAGAGAGAGAGAGAGAGGAGAGGAAGAGTGAGAGAGAGAGAGGAGAGGAGCGAGAGAGAGAGGAGAGGAGAGGAGAGAGAGAGAGAGGAGCGGAGAAAGAGAGGAGAGAGAGAGAGGAGAGGAGAGAAAGAGAGAGGAGAGAGAGAGAAGATAGGAGAGAGAGAGGAGAGAGAGAGAGGAGAGAGAGGAGAGAGAGAGCAGAGGAGAGGAGAGAGAGATAGGAGAGAGAGGAGAGGAGAGAGACAAGAGGAGAGGAGAGAGAGAGGAGAGAGACGAGAGGAGAGGAGAGGAGAGAGAGAGGAGAGAGACGAGAGGAGAGAGAGAGAGGAGAGGAGAGGAGAGAGAGAGGAGAGAGACGAGAGGAGAGAGAGAGGAGAGAGAGAGAGAGCAGAGGAGAGGAGAGAGAGAGGAGAGGAGAGAGAGAGGAGAGAGACAAGAGGAGAGAGAGAGGAGAGGAGAGAGAGAGGAGAGGAGAGGTGAGAGAGAGGAGAGAGAGAGGAGAGGAGAGAGAGAGAGGAGAGGAGAGGAGAGAGAGAGGAGTAAGCCCATCACTCATCAGGGTTTTTGTGCTCTTGTGTTTTTTGTTGTTTTTTCCCTCCCCCACGTTGCACACACACACACACACACACACACACACACACACACTCCCCCACTTTGCTTTTTTTGTGTTGTGTTCAGATCAGAGTGCACACACACACACACACACACACACACACACTCCCCCACTTTGCTTCTTCTGTGTTCAGATCAGAGCGCGCGCACACACACGCACACACACACAGATCAGAGTGTAGGGGGTGTATATGTGTGTGTGTAGGAAGGTGTATGTGCATGTGTGTGTAGGAAGGTGTATGTGTAGGAAGGTGTATGTGCATGTGTGTGTAGGAAGGTGTATGTGCATGTGTGTGTAGGAAGGTGTGTGTGTAGGAAGGTGTATGTGCGTGTGTGTGTAGGAAGGTGTATGTGCGTGTGTGTGTAGGAAGGTGTATATGCGCATGTGCGTGTGTGTGTCCCCACCTTTCCTCCCATTTCTTTCCAGCTGAAAAGCTCTCTGTGCTTCTCTGTGTCTCTCTGTGTCTCTCTGTGCTTCTCTGTGCTTCTCTGTGTCTCTCTGTGTCTCTCTGTGCTTCTCTGTGTCTCTCTGTGCTTCTCTGTGCTTCTCTGAGTCTCTCTGTGCTTCTCTGTGTCTCTCTGTGTCTCTCTGTGCTTCTCTGTGTCTCTCTGTGTCTCTCTGTGCTTCTCTGTGTCTCTCTGTGCTTCTCTGTGTCTCTCTGTGTCTCTCTGTGTCTCTCTGTGCTTCTCTGTGTCTCTCTGTGTCTCTCTGTGTCTCTCTGTGCTTCTCTGTGTCTCTCTGTGCTTCTCTGTGTCTCTCTGTGTCTCTCTGTGTCTCTCTGTGCTTCTCTGTGTCTCTCTGTGTCTCTCTGTGCTTCTCTGTGTCTCTCTGTGTCTCTCTGTGCTTCTCTGTGTCTCTCTGTGTCTCTCTGTGTCTCTCTGTGCTTCTCTGTGCTTCTCTGAGTCTCTCTGTGCTTCTCTGTGTCTCTCTGTGCTTCTCTGTGTCTCTCTGTGTCTCTCTGTGCTTCTCTGTGCTTCTCTGTGTCTCTCTGTGCTTCTCTGTGTCTCTCTGTGTCTCTCTGTGTCTCTCTGTGCTTCTCTGTGCTTCTCTGTGTCTCTCTGTGCTTCTCTGTGCTTCTCTGTGTCTCTCTGTGCTTTTCTGTGTCTCTCTGTGCTTTTCTGTGCTTCTCTGTGTCTCTCTGTGCTTTTCTGTGTCTCTCTGTGTCTCTCCGTGTCTTTCCGTGTCTCTCTGTCCTTCTCTGTGTCTCTCTGTGCTTCTCGTTGCTCCTGGTTTATATTTAGCTCTCGGCACATTTTTTCCGGCTCTTTCTTAAATAAACGAGCGGGGCAGTGTGTTTCATTTCCAGATGCGCTGTGGGAGTAGTTCCCGTGGGCGTCGGGTGTCAGCGGCGCGGCACGAGGCCCCCGCGGGCGAGCCGTAATCCCTGGCACTGGTGCCTCCAGGGGTAATATGGATGCAAGCACAGGAGATCTCTGACAGCCTCCGCCTGCGCCCATTTCATTTATTGTATTTTAATTATCACTTTCATTCAACACGCCACCACCACCACCCCTACACACACACACACGCATATACACCCCCCTACACACACACACACAAACACACACACACACACACACACACACACACCTACACACACACACACACACACACACACACACACACACACACACACACATATACACCCCCCTACACACACACACACACGCATATACACCCCCCTACACACACACACACACACACGCACTCTGCAGCCCTCCTTTGGGTGACACAGGCTCTTTATCACTGGTGTGCCGTCCTTAAAGATAATAAACTTGTGCTTTAATGTAATTCCTTAATCTGGACAAACCTGTGTGCTAAGCAGGCCTATTAAGAAGCATGGTGATTAATCAGATGCAGGATGGGAGATGGTGATTAGCACAGCCTGCAATCAGTCAGAGGGACCCTCGCCATTCTAAGTACCCAAATTACACAAACAGCCTGCTAACAACATGCTAACGTGTGTGTGTGTGTGTGTGTGTGTGTGTGTGTGTGTGTGTGTGTG
>JAIFZK010000118.1:1242500-1245000 GCA_027481765.1 Tenualosa thibaudeaui | reverse complement strand
CAGCAAATTAACTGTGCTGTCATTTGTCGCCGTGCCGACCGTGCTCCGCTCTGCTCTCCTGGCAGCGTGGCAGGGGTCAGCGGCGGGATTGTCTAACATGACATCACCATACATTGCTCTCTGTCATGGTGTGTGTGTGTGTGTGTGTGTGTGTGTGTGTGCTCTGCTCTCTCTCATGGCCTGCATATGGAGTAATGAGAGAGCTGCTTATTTTGTCAAGACCACGGGCACAGCCTCCCAACAGGCTTCTGCCTACACTTACACTTTCAGAGAGCAAGAGGGTTGCTCTCTCTCTTTCTCTCTCTCTCTCTCTGCGTTCTGTTCTTTTTTATTTCATTGCTGGATTTTCAGGGTGGGATGAATGACAGTAATCCCAGAATGCACTTGTGTGTGCCATCAGAGATGATGCTGGGAAAAAGAAGGTGAGGGGTCGACTGAGACTGTAAATAATAAGGGAAGGAAAGAGGGAGGGATAGAGTGAAAGAGAGGAAAGAGAGAGGGATGGAAGGAGGGTGTACTCCCTAATCACCCTACACCCTAATCACCCTACACCCTAATCACCCTACACCCTAATCACCCTACTCCCTAATGACTCTACACCCTAATCACCCTACACCCTAATCACCCTACACCCTAATCACCCTACACCCTAATCACCCTACTCCCTAATCACCCTACACCCTAATCACCCTACACCCTAATCACCCTACTCCCTAATCACCCTACACCCTAATCACCCTACACCCTAATCACCCTACACCCTAATCACCCTACACCCTAATCACACCCCAAGCACCCCTCACCCTGATCATCACACACCCTAATCACCCTACACCCTTATCAGAATAGCCCTGTGGTTACTGCAGTGAAGGCCTCCTCACACCAACTGCAACTGCATACACAACATAACACAGCTTTAGAAAGACACACACACACACACACACACACATCACATACTGTATACAACATAACACAGCTTTAGAAAGACACACACACACACACAATCACATCACATACTGTATACAACATAACACAGCTTTAGAAAGACACACACACACACACACACACACATCACATACTGTATACAACATAACACAGCTTTAGAAAGACACACACACACACACACACACATCACATACTGTATACAACATAACACAGCTTTAGAAAGACACACACACACACACACACACACACACATCACATACTGTATACAACATAACACAGCTTTAGAAAGACACACACACACACACACACACACACAAACACACATACACACACACACACACATCACATACTGTATACAACATAACACAGCTTTAGAAAGACACACACACACACACACACACATCACATACTGTATACAACATAACACAGCTTTAGAAAGACACACCACCTGCCCTGTGGACAGGAAAAGTGTAAAAACAAACATGTGTTCTAAGTTCCTCTGAAAGCTACAGTATCGATAAGGAAAAACCTCCACTGAGTCGACATTTCTTTTTCTCCATCACAGGTACTGAACTAGTTTAACTTTCATCCACGCTTACTTGAGAGTCTTTCATAAGTAGAGATTCTTTCTATTCCAAACAAGCGGACTCGCACACTACTCATGTCTGTTTGTTTGTTTGTTTGTGTCTCATCTACACACAAACAAACAAACAAAGGGAAGAAAGAGCTGCAAGCCGATCAGTCTGCAGAGCGTAACGACGGCATCTCCAGAGTGCCTTGATTATAAATAAACTCGAAACAACAGTAGTGTTCGGATTCCTATTGAGGGCAAGTTGCGACCAGCCCAGACTGATTGAAATGATACGCTCCATTCCAAGCGGAGTCAGTAACATGTGGCTTAGACAATCAGCTATTCATCACACGCTACTGCACAGTGATCAGGCCTGTGACAGGATGATACAGATCGCTGGGCTGAGGTGCAGAGCAGAGCGGAGAGGCAAAGAAAAATCACACAATCGGATCACAATGTCCCAAATTCTGGTTCCTATCTAGGTCCTTATGAGCTCCTTGTGTTTGGTGGCAGAGTGGGGGTGAGTTGGAAAAAAAGCCCAAAGTATTGTTCTGCTGAAGTTTGGGCTGGGGGCTGGGAGTAGGGTGGGGTGTGTGTGTGTGTGTGTGTGTGTGTGTGTGTGTGGACTCCCTCGCTCCCGGTGATGCGACGCCAAGCCTTCCTATAAAGCCTACAGGAGAAGTGTGTGTGTGTGTGTGTGCTTCTTCCTCCCCAAAGTGTCATTTATCTACATCACAGCAGCAGCCCCTAGACACACACACCATATAAACACACACACACACACACCACATAAACACACACACACACACACACACCACTGTGTGCTGGCCTCTTATTCGTGTCCTGTGGTTGGCGAGTGTGTGCATATGTGTGTGTGTGTGTGTGTGCTTCTTCCTACAAAAAGTGTCATTTATCTACATCACAGCAGCAGCCCCCAGACACACACACCACATAAACACACACACACACACACACGCCAAATAA
>JAIFZK010000118.1:1237500-1240000 GCA_027481765.1 Tenualosa thibaudeaui | reverse complement strand
GGTTTGATTCACATGGAGAGACAGAGCATAGTGTGTCCACCCTGAGAGGAGAGTCAGTCCGTGTGTGTGTGTGTGTGTATGTGCGTGTGTGTGTGTGTGCGCCTAGTACGCTGGCACTCTGTGTGTGTGTGTGTGTGTGTATGTGCGTGTGTGTGTGTGTGTAGTCAGTCAGTCAGTTCCCTTGAGGCTGTTCTTGAGCACCCAGTGTGTGTGTGTGTGTGTGTGTGCATCCGGCTGCTGGCACTCTGTGTGTATTTGTGTATGTGTGTCCGTCTAGTACGCTGGCACTCTGTGTGTGTGTGTGTATTTGTGTGTCTGGTGAGGTTGGGGGGAATGGGGGGGGACGGGGTGGCCCGTGGCCTACTGGTTGGGGCTCTCCTCTACACATTCCCATCATCAGGGATCCATCCATTAGCCCATGTGCAGAACTTAAAGCATCAGCAAGCAACATGCCTTTGATCATCCAATCAGATTAGGAGCCTGTGATGTGATGTCATACTGGGCCATCGTCTTGAGTCTGCTCTGTCCACACCACAACTACTGCAGCTCACCGCCAGCAGCTGCTTAGCAACGGTTGTCGGCCACATGACATCAACTCCAGCAGATCAAAGGGGGAAGTTTGGGATCATTTCTTTAAGGACCCTTAAGGAACAAAAGAGGCTCAGGAAACTGAGACATTTGAGCCGTAATGGTGCCTGCTGGTACTTACTGCCGAGTGGTGTGTGGATATGAGGGTGTGTGTGTGTGTGTGTGTGTGTGTGTGTGGTGATAGAAGGCATGGGGGGTTTAGTTTGTCTGTCATCCTCAGGTGTTCCTGGAGTAGGACTGGGGGCAGAACAGACTCCCAAAACAACACACAGATTACCCAGACACACACACACACACACACACACACACACATGTGGGTGTAAATGGGAGCAAAGGCAATAATGTCCCACAGCTTCTCTGTGTGGCCTGCGAATCATTAAGAGAGAGAAGAAAAAGGGGAGGAAAGGAAAGGAAAAAAGAGAGAGAAAGAAAAGAGAGGAAATGAAGAGAGAGAGAAGAGAGAAAATGAAGAGAGAAGTTTGCGACGGCCAAGCCTGAGTGTGAGTGTAATCAGTGTTATTATTGGACTATGCCACAGAGAGAGAGAGAGAGAGAGAGAGGGGGATAGTGTGGTGAGAGTGTATGTGTGTGTTTGTGTATGTATGCGTGTGTGTGTGTGTGTGTGTGTGAGCGTGAGAGAGAGAGACAGAGATGTTTTTTTTAAATGACACAGTAATGCAGTGTTTTTCTTCATGCTTTGGAAGACCAAACATTTATGCTAGTAAAACAGGTTTGAATTTGAAATTGAGACAGGATGTGTGTAGTGTGTGTGTGTGTGTGTGTGTAATAGAGAGAGAGAGGAGTAAAAGAAAGACAGTGTGCCCAATGCAAGCTGTGTGTGAGTGTGCTGGTCTGGTTAGTGTACGCCTGTCAGTGGATGTGTGTAGTGTGTGTGTGTAGTGTGTGTGTGTAGTGTGAGTGTGTAGTGTGTGTGTGTAGTGTGAGTGTGTGAGTGTGCTGGTCTGGTTAGTGTACGCCTGTCAGTGCTGCGTCCCTGTAGAACACACTCCACACACTGGCATTCCACCTCACACACTCAGAGGAGACCAGAGCTCATACACACATATACTCCCATTCTTACCACACAAACACACACACACTAACACACACACACACACACACACATACTGACACACTGTTCCAGGAAGCCAGAACAGATCAAGACCAGATCAGAACCAGTCTTGGGTCTTAGGAGCTGCTGCATAGACTTGGGCTGCTCAGGTTTTGTTACAGTATCTTCAGTCTGTATGGTGCATGTCTTCACACAAAGTGTGTGCAGAGATTAAAGGTGTGTGTGTGTGTGTGTGTGTGTGTGTGTGTGTGTGTGTGTGTGTTCCCTCTGCTGATCAGGTGCCCACCCAAACTGCCTCGCCGCACTGTGACCCTCGTCTCCATGGTGATTTCTGTCTCATCCCGTCACCCAGATCAAAGCTGCAGAGGGGGGCAGGAGGGGATCAGCGTTAGACATCAGCTCAGATTCCTCACACACACACACACACACACACACACACACACACACACACACACACACACACACACACACACACACACACACAGAAGGGGCCAGGCAGAGGATCATTGTTACAGACAAGCTCAGATTCCTTACAACAGGAGACAGACAGAAAGAGACAGAGGGAGAGGAGAAGAGAAGAGAAGAAGAGGAGAGGAGAGGAGGGCAAAGCTGAGCTTCACCTTCTCTGATTTATGACATCTATTCAAGCACAGACCTGATTAGACTGCATATACAACACACACACATACACACACACACACACACACACACACACACACTCTCCTCAGGGTCACAACCTCCATGAATGTCTGGCAGTAGAGGAAAAGCTGTGTTTCAACAGGACTACTGCACCTAAAATACTGCAGTGTGTGTGTGTGTGTGTGTGTGTGTGTCTGGAGG
>JAIFZK010000118.1:1220000-1230000 GCA_027481765.1 Tenualosa thibaudeaui | reverse complement strand
CTCTTTACACACCTCTGTTTTCCTGGGGCTTCTGGTCCGTGACATTTCCAGTGGAATCCTCACAGATATACACACACACACACACACACACCACCACTCCCTCTCTGCTTAGGGAAAAATCAGCATGCCTTGGAGGTCCAATTTATTCTCGGTGGTTTAATTGGTGGTTGAAGGGTATCCTTCCTTATTTATCATGTGGCTGTGAAAGAGTGTGTGTGTGTGTGTGTGTGTGTGTGTGTGTGTGTGTGTGTGCATGTGTGTACGTGTGCGTGTGTTTTTGTGTGCGTGTGTGTGTGTTTGTGTGTGTGTGTGTGTTAGAAAAACTGTATGTGTTTGTGTGTGTGTGAGTGAGGGCCTGTGAGTGAGTCAATGTGTGTGTGTGTGTGTGTGTGTGACTGTGAAGGTGTTTTACTTGACAGAGCTGCTAGATCTTCCACATGGGCTGCCGCATCGGCGGAAAAATACCCCTCACTCCTTGGGTTTGATGTGCCCTGGCACCTGCGGTGGCCGTGAAGACAGACAGGCCTTTGAGAGCGTTTGCCGCCTCACGGCGGCGTGTGGCGTGGGCTGAATGGGTCGCTTCATGAGGCTGGGAGTCGTGGTAAACACTGTTGACTTAATAACCAAGCCCTGATGAATTTGTTTAATATTAAAGTTAGAATAATAATGTTTTGCGCGAGGTTCTGACACGTCGCTCTCCGAGAGCCAGGCATGTAGATCAACCAAGAATGTGGACTCAACGATTGGTTTTCACCCCGGCGAGATGCAGCGACACACAGAGGGGACGTGGGGTCTGACCACATCTTCTGGAACAGCTTTTTTTTTTTTGAGCAGCAACCAAATGGAGCTAAATAAATAAATAAATAAATAAATAAATAAATAAATAAATCCCTGAGAATTCCCCTGTTCCTCTGGTCTCCCCTTCACATTAATCAAGTCTATGGAAGAGACAAGGCCCAGCCTGGAGAGAGAGAGAAAGAAGCGCTGAGCTCTGTTGGTTTTAGTCAGGCACTCTGCGTGTGTGTCGTGCAGAAGTGCTGCTTCTGTGTGTGTGTGTGTGTGTGTGTGTGTGTCGTGCAGCAGTGCTGCTCCTGTTGGGTTTTAAACAAATATTTGCCCACACTTCACAGCTCAGGCTCCACATACACAAACACACACACACACCCACAATCAGCTCACAAGGTTTCGAGAGCCAATCACAACATGCCACTCTGACGAACCCTCCAACCCCAGCACTCCACGAGCACGCCAGTCATGAGCTAACACACACACACACACACACACACACACACACACACACACACACACACACACACACACACACACACATACACACACACACACACACACACTCCCCATCATCAGTCTGTGGCGGCGGCACAAAAGGTGTTATTCAAACAAGGTTGAATCATCTCTACCCTGGCGTTCACACTCATGATGACTCTGCTTTCATCTGGGATTAATCTGGGATTAATCTGGGATTATTCTGAGATTCGCTCGGCTCGTCTGCCAATGAAAACGCTGTGTTATCTCAGGCCAGTGTCCTGGGTAATTATGGGCTGGGTGGGGACTTTTGCAGAGGCACTAATCCTATTCAGACTGGAAGGAGTTTTAGCCCAGAGGGAGCAGAAACAGGTGGAACTGAGAGAAGGAAACAGGGCAGATTCACTGGTAATTAGGGAGAGAAATACACACACACACACACACACACAGACACACACACACACACACACACACAGACACACACAGACACACACACACACACACAGACACAGACACACACACACACACACACACACACACACACACACACACACACACACACACACACAGACAGACAGACAGACAGACAGACATCTATACATCCATTCATCCATCCATCCATCCATCCAACCCTCTCAATGCCTCAGGAGTCCTATGGTTAGTGTCAGTCAAAGGCATTCAGAGCTTTATTCAGTGACTATGTCACATATATTACATATCATACATACCTGAGGAAACATTGAGGAAACATTGAGGAAACATTGACCACATTTGATGTGATGTAAACAAAGTCTCAGCCAGTTTGGTTTCTTATTGTTCCTCTGGATCGTGCAAAAGTTTCCAGTGTTAAGCTAAGTATGAACACAGAGATGTCGTAAACATGAATTCTTTGCAAGCTCATGTCAATCTATCTCTCTGAAACCAATCAGTGTCCAAAGAAACAGCACCACCAGTGATTAAAGTCTTAGCGCAGTGCAGTGCTAGGCAGTCAATTAGAGCAGACTGCCAGACGGACAGCAGACTTGGACAGTACTTAATAAAGACACTGAGTGGCCATGGACAAAGTCTGATGTTTCCAGACCAAAGCAGCCGAGATCAGAAACAGTTCCAGGCTTCCTCTTACACTTCTCATATCGACAGGATCAGACCAGAGGGGCCAATCACCATCTCTCTCTCTCTCTCACTCACACACACAGACACACCTGATCAAAGGCTCCAGGGAAGGGAAGAAGAGGAATGGGATGCAAGAATATGTGTGTGTGTGTGTGTGTGTGTGTGTGTGTGTGTGTGTGTGTGTGTGTGTGTGTGTGTGTTAGGGGTGGATTTGTTGGCCCAACATCTTGGCTGTGCCCGCTTCTGTGGACATAAATCACTAGTCTGTGTGTGTGTGTGTGTGTGTGTGAGAGAGAGGGTGAAATCAAGGTAAATAGCAGCACAGCTCCCTCCAATCACTCCATTTCTCTGGGGAAGTTGCACATTCATAAACACATCTCATGTGATAGGGCTGGCTTTCGCACACACACACACACACACACACACACACACACACCTTGTATGATAGGGCCAGGTAACAGAGATAAATTACAATGCCACACTCCACAATCATTGCTCTCCTGTAGTCACTGAGAAAGAGACATTAAGACTTTGCTCCAGCACCAGCTCAAAGCCCAGCGCACGCGCACGCACACACACACACACACACACACACACACACACACACTCTCACTCAGTGTGTCAACCTTAATCCATTTTCATCATTAGGAAATTACACAAGACGACTTATAATTTGTGTGTTTGTGGTTAAGTGTGTGAGAGAGAAAGGTACTGTGTGTGTGTTTCTGTGTAAGTGTGTGAGAGAGAAAGGTACTGTGTGTGTGTTTGTGGTTAAGTGTGTGAGAGAGAAAGGTACTGTGTGTGTGTTTGTGGTTAAGTGTGTGAGAGAGAAAGGTACTGTGTGTGTGTTTCTGTGTAAGTGTGTGAGAGAGAAAGGTACTGTGTGTGTGTTTCTGTGTAAGTGTGTGAGAGAGAAAGGTACTGTGTGTGTGTTTGTGTGCAAGTGTGTGTGTGAGAAAAAGGGACTGTGTGTGTGTGTTTGTGTGCAAGTGTGTGTGAGAGAGAAAGGGACTGTGTGTGTGTTTGTGTGTAAGTGTGTGAGAGAGAAAGGGACTGTGTGTGTGTTTGTGTGTAAGTGTGTGTGAGAGAGAAAGGGACTGTGCGTGTGTTTGTGTGTAAGTGTGTGTGACTGAAAGGTATAGTGTGTGTGTTTGTGTGTAAGAGTGTGTGAGAGAGAAAGGTACTGTGTGTGTGTTTTCTATATTCAGGGTATTTCAGCGCTAGTTGTTGACCCTAAGTGTGAGGGTTGGCACACACATACACACACACACACACGCACACACACCCACACGCACATATCTACTGGCCCTGAACTGAAATGCATATTTAGCCCATTAGGCCATGCTGAGAATAATGGCTCTCTGAGAAATAAGGCAAAGGGAGGGAATGGGTCTCGACATGAAGGCCCCTGTGCCTGACACAATCACACACACACACACAGAGGCACACACACAGAGGCAAAGACACACACACACACACACAGAGGCAAACACACACACACACACAGGCAAAGACACACACACACAGAGGCAAACACACACACACACACACACACACAGAGGCAAAGACACACACACACACAGAGGCAAACACACACACACACACACACACAGGCAAAGACACACACACACAGAGGCAAACACACACACACACACACACACACACAGAGGCAAAGACACACACACACACAGAGGCAAACACACACACACACACAGGCAAAGACACACACACACAGAGGCAAACACACACACACACACACACACACACACACAGAGATGGTTTATGTAAGGCCTGGCATGGAATGTGATAGAGTCATTATAGACGTCCGGTTGCCAGAGCCCTTGGTTACGACCTCAACTCTCCTAATCACACACAGACACACACACACACACACACACACACACACACACACACACACACTCCAACACCAGCACTAATGTTTAGCACCTGTTGGGCTCCACAGCAACTGGTTGCATGTTTTTTTCTCCTGCTGATGACATACCAAAGGCTCAGAGCCACAGCCATCAGCCGCACACACACACACACACTGACCCTTGGCATTGCCTAAACCTAACCCTGGGCAGGGCCCAAAAAAGTGACCTCTCACCCACTGGATCCCCTAACCCTGGGCAGGGCCCAAAAAAGTGACCTCTCACCCACTGGATCCCCTAACCCTGGGCAGGGCCCAAAAAAGTGACCTCTCACCCACTGGATCCCCTAACCCTGGGCAGGGCCCAAAAAAGTGACCTCTCACCCACTGGATCCCCTAACCCTGGGCAGGGCAAGAGCACTGGTCACACACAGCACTTCTCCATCCCTCTGAGGTCCCCCAGCACTGGGCTCAACTGCTGACTCTTGCCTGCACTTCCTGTGGCTGAAATCAATTCAGTAAATTGCCTCCATTAAACAAAGTGATCTGCTGCGTTCCACAGGCTCATTCTTATCAGCGTAATTACAGTAAATGATTGGGCCTGATTAATTGTCCCTGGCCTCAAATCAAAAAAAGGGGTGATGGGGGTCACAGAGCCTAGAGATAATGATGATAGGGAGCCTTCATTAGATTTCATTCTCACACACACACACTGCCACAGAGAACTGTTTTTTTCTTGGCTTCTGAAAGCATGTAAATGGAACCAGGAGTTTTTAACCACTGGGGAATAGAGAAATGGGAAGGAAACTCCAACATGAGAGCAGATCACTGAGGTAGAGTACTGAGTTAGAGTACTGAGTTAGGCAGAGTACTGAGTTAAGTTAGATCACCGAGCTAGAACACTGAGTTAGAGCCCTGAGTTAGAGTACTGAGTTAGAGCACTGAGTTAGAGCACTGAGTTAAGTTAGAGTACTGACTTAGAGTACTGAGTTAGGCAGAGTACTGAGTTAAGTTACAGAACTGAGTTAGAGTACTGAGTTAAGTTAGAGTACTGACTTAGAGTACTGAGTTAGGCAGAGTACTGAGTTAAGTTACAGAACTGAGTTAGAGTACTGAGTTAAGTTAGAGTACTGACTTAGAGAACTGAGTTAGGCAGAGTACTGAGTTAAGTTAGAGTATTGAGTTAGAGTACTGAGTTAGAGTACTGAGTTAGAGCACTGAGTTAGGCAGAGTTCTGAGTTAGAGTACTGAGTTAGAGTTCTGAGTTAGAGTACCGAGTTAGGCAGAGCACTGAGTTAGAGTACTGAGTTAGAGCACTGAGTTAGGCAGAGTTCTGAGTTAGAGTACTGAGTTAGAGTACTGAGTTAGGCAGAGTTCTGAGTTAGAGCACTGAGTTAGAGTACTGAGTTAGGCAGAGCACTGAGTTAGAGTACTGTGTTAGAGTACTGAGTTAGAGTACTGAGTTAGCCAGTGACACAAGGGCCTCAGTTTGACCTGTGTCTCTAAAGTGCTTCTTTTTAAAAAAGAAAAAAAAATACAAACACTGTGTTCTGGAAGGATCTCTCTTTCTCTCTCTCTCCCTCTCTCTTTCTCCCTCTCTTTTTCTGTGCCCGGTCTGCCCCCTGGCTGACTGTCCAGTCTGTGTGTATGGGTGAGGTCAGCGCTGGTGCTGTGTGCTGTGTGCTGTTTACTGGATTAGCTGGGCCGGTGTATTGATAGGACTGTGCTATTTCCGGGAGGTTGGAGTGTCGGGTGGAGGTGGCTTATGCATCAATCACCTCAAACTCCCTGTTGGGTTGTCCCGCCAGGACTCTTCCTCCTTCTCCTCCTCCTCCTCTCTCGTCCTCATCACCAGAAATAGCTCGGCGAGGACAGGCAGGGAAATGACACAGAAATGATAGCAGCTCCACTCCGAGTGACTCAGTAGATTTTTTTTCCCCAGGAGAAAAAGAGAATGGGGGGTGTTGGTGGAGTGTGTGAGTTGAGTTGGGTGAAATAAAGGAGAAATCTGGGGTGTGTGTGGGTGTGGGGGGGGGGGGGTGTTGGTGGGTGTGTGAGTTGAGTTGGGTGAAATAAAGGAGAAATCTGGTGTGTGTGTGTGTGTGTGGGGGGGGGGTGTTGGTGGGTGTGTGAGTTGAGTTGGGTGAAATAAAGGAGAAATCTGGGGGGGGGGGGGGGGGAAGGGGGGGGGTGTTGGTGGGTGAAATAAAGGAGAAATCTGGGGTGAATAAATTCATAGCCCTGTTGTTCAGGACGATATTATAGGAGAAATCACACCAGATTGGCAGCACTGCAGCCCAGAGCTGTATGTGTTTATATGTGTGTGTGTGTGTGTGTGTGTGTGTGTACACAGTACATGTGTTTGTGTACTCATGCATGTGTGTGTATGTACAGTATGTGTGTGTGTGTACTCATGTACAGTATGTGTGTATATGTGTGTACAGTATGTGTGTGTGTACTCATGCATGTGTGTGTATGTGTGTGTGTGTTTCCCCATCTTTCTCCTTCAGTGTCCCGGTTCTCCAGTCCCCGCCTCACCCCTCGTCTGAGCCGTAAGCGAGCTCTGTCCATCTCACCTCTCTCGGACGCCAGCATCGACCTGCAGACCATGATCCGCACCTCGCCCAACTCCCTGGTGGCCTACATCAACAACTCCCGCTCCAGCTCGGCCGCCAGCAGCTCCTACGGGCACCTCTCTGTCGGGGGCATCAGGTACCAGCTTGGAACCTCTTACTCTCACTCACTCCCCTGTGGGCACCTGCCCACCACGGGCATTAGGTAGCACCAGCTGGGCATCAACTCTCTCTCCGTCTCTGTGCCCCTCTCTCTCCCTCGCTCTACTGGGCCTCAGGGCCACCCATCTTCAGATCACAACTGGGCCCCAGGGCCACCCATCTTCAGATCACAACTGCCCCTGCATTTGGCACAGTGGGAGAATTATGTACACCATAGGCCATTCATTCTAGTGGGCACCTCAACTCTCTTTCTCTCTCTCTAGTATAGAGTGGGACAATAAAGCCATATTGGCACCAAAACCAAGATTTAGGTCCACCCCCCAGTCCACTCCACAGTCCACCCCCCAGTCCACTCCACAGTCCACCCCCCAGTCCACTCCACAGTCCACCCCCACAGTCCACTCCCCAGTCCACTCCACAGTCCACCCCCACAGTCCACTCCCCAGTCCACTCCCCAGTCCACTCCCACAGTCCACCCCCCCAGTCCACCACCCACTCAGTATAGCCGTAGTAGTCCTCCTACCCTTTCTCTCTCTCCGCCCTGTTCAATGGCTGTGCACCTGATAGTTGGCGTCAGAGCTGATCTCTCACGGTGATGTAGTGCTTCTGAACCAGCAGATCACCACACAGCTGCAGCCCCACTAGTCACCCATCATCCATTTGCTGTGGCTACAAATTGTCGACATTCAGCAAACTAAAAGCAAACACTCATTGATCATCGAGCTGCAGAAAAGAACTGCATTGTGCTATTGTTTTTGAAAAGAACTGAAAACTCAATTCTTTCTTTACTCTCCTCTCTCGCTCCATATGTTTTTTCTTGTTCTCCATTCACCTCATTCTCTATCCATCACTCTTTCCATCGCTCCTCTCTTCTTACCACATTCCACATTTCCCTCTCTCTTTCTTCCACTGATCTTTGTCAAACCATGTCACTGTAAACCATTCGTTCATTCATTCATTTTCTCTCTCTGTACCATCTCTCATCCTTTACTCTTTTATTTATCATCTCTCTCTCTTTTTCTCTCTCTCTCCCTCTCCCCCCCCCCTCTCTCTCCCTCCTCCTTTCTCTCTCTCTGTCTCTTTCTGCAGTCCGTCGTTCACGTTCCCTCACTCCATCAACCCCGTGGCGTACCAGCAGCTGCTGTCGCAGCAGAGGAGCCTGGGCACGTTTGGTCACACCCCCCCTCTCATGCAGCCCTCGCCCACCTTTGCCACGCGCCAGCATGCCCTGGGCCTCTCCGCCCTGCCCACCTCTGCCCTCAACAACGACTCCGAGGCCAAGGTGGGAACACTCACACACACACTGCACCTGACACTCACACTCTTACACACTCCACCACACACTCACACACTCCACCACACACTCACACACTCCACCACACACTCCACCACACGCACACACACTCCACCACACACACAAACACACACACACACACACGCACACACACACTCCACCACACGCACACACACTCCACCACACACTCCACCACACACTCCACCACACACTCACACACTCCACCACACACTCCACCACACACTCACACACTCCACCACACACTCACACACTCCACCACACACTCCACCACACGCACACACACTCCACCACACACTCCACCACACACTCACACACTCCACCACACACTCCACCACACACTCACACACTCCACCACACACTCCACCACACACTCACACACTCCACCACACACTCCACCAGACACTCACACACTCCACCACACACTCACACACTCCACCACACACTCACACACTCCACCACACACTCCACCACACACTCACACACCTCCACACCACACTCCACACACACACACACTCCACCACACACTCCACCAGACACTCACACACTCCACCACACACTCACACACTCCACCACACACTCACACACTCCACCACACACTCCACCACACACTCACACACTCCACCACACGCACACACACTCCACCACACACTCACACACTCCACCACACACTCACACACTCCACCACACACTCACACACTCCACCACACACTCACACACTCCACCACACACTCACACACTCCACCACACACACACACACACACACACACCAACACACACTCCACCACACACTCACACACTCCACCACACACTCACACACTCCACCACACACTCACACACTCCACCACACACTCACACACTCCACCACACACTCCACCACACACTCACACACTCCACCACACACTCACACACTCCACCACACACTCACACACTCCACCACACACTCACACACTCCACCACACACTCACACACTCACACACTCCGCCACCCTCACACACACACCCCCACACTCACACACACTCCACCACACACACACACTCCACCACACTCACACACTCCACCACACACTCACACACTCCACCACACACTCACACACTCCACCACACACTCACACACTCCACCACACGCACACACACTCCACCACACACTCACACACTCCACCACACACTCACACACTCCACCACACACACACACCCACACACACACACACACCCACACACTCCACCACACACTCACACACTCACCCACACAGTCACACACTCTCCACCACACTCACAAACTCCACCACACACACACACTCCACCCACACACTCACACACTCTGAGGCCAAGTTGAGAACAATCAGATTCACACACTCCACCACACACACACACACTCCACCACACACTCACACACTCCACCACACGCACACACTCCACCACACACTTACACACTCTGAGGCCAAGTTGAGAACACTCAGATTCACACACTCCACCACACGCTCACACACTCCACCACACGCACACACTCCACCACACACTCACACACTCCACCACACTCTCACACTCTCCACCACACACACACACACTCCACCACACACTCACACACTCCACCACACGCACACACTCCACCACACACTCACACACTCCACCACACGCTCACACACACCTCCACATGCTCACACACTCCACCACACGCACACACACTCCACCACACGCTCACACACTC
>JAIFZK010000118.1:1197500-1210000 GCA_027481765.1 Tenualosa thibaudeaui | reverse complement strand
AGAGAGTGAGTCTGTGTGTGTGTGTGTGTGAGTGTGTGTGTGTGTGAATCTGTGTGTGTGTGTGTGTGTGTATGTGTGTGTGTGTGTGTGAAAGAGAGAATAAAAGTAAATAATGAGGTGCAGGACTAATGAGCACAGTACCCATAATGCATCAGTGAGAATCAGTGGCAGAGAGAGGGAGAGAGAGGGTGAGGGAGAGACCACCTGCAGATTGAGAATACAAAATTAAACCTGGAACCATTTCAAGCCTCTGACTATCCATCAGAGAGAGAGAGGAGAAAGAAAGAGAGAAAGCGAGAGAAAGGAAGAGAAAGGGGGGGGGTGGAAAGAAAGAGCAAGAGAGAGAGAAATAAAGAAAGAGTGGAAGAGAGAGAGAGAAAGAGAGAGGAACTAGACTTTTAAGTCCAACCTTATCCATAGACTGACTCATCTATGTCCCATCACAGTAGGTGAGGTCATGATGCAGCCCACTGACCGTGGGTACAATCAGCAGGCTGCCATGTATCATTTATACACATAAATACATATTTACACCCCAACACCCAGTGGAGGAGTAAACAAACAACTAATTCAGAGTGATATAGAGTGTTATATGTGTAAGAGTTCAGACTGAGATATAAGTCTTAATCAGACTGTGTGTGTGTGTGTGTGTGTGTGTGTCAACAGAAACTGTACGTCTGTAACATCCCCAGCTGCACAAAGCATCACGCTGCCCCAAAAACAGAGACAAATGGGTAAACACATGTCTGAATCAGGCTAAGTATGTGTGTGTGTGTGTGTGTGTGTGTCCACAGAAACCGTACGTGTGTAAGATCCCCGGCTGCACCAAGCGTTACACTGATCCGAGCTCACTCAGGAAGCATGTGAAGACGGTTCACGGCCCCGAGGCCCATGTGACTAAGAAACAACGGAGCGACATGTTGCCACGCCCCCCTCCGCCACGGGAGAACAGCGAGAACGAGGCCGGCTCCAAACAGACGGGGCACAGTGGCCAAGGAGACATGGGAGGAGGAGGTAACAGCGCCTCCACAGGAATGGAGGACTACCTGCAGGTCAAGTCCATAAAGACAGAGAACTCAGTGGTAAGAGCAACACAGTGACACACTGGCACTGACTGGACTATGGAAGGGTTAAGGGGGGGGGGGGTAAAGAACCCTCCAAAGTTCCGTCTGCCAGGTCAGCCAATCAGAAAACAGTACTCAATTTCTCTGGGTGATGACGATAGCCAAAGCCTGGGGTATGTTTCCATGGTTGCCATGGCTGTGTATAAAACAGAACTCCTATCACATCAGGGGCTGCTCCTGACACCCACTAACAGTATGTGGATCTTACTGACTGTCTCCTCCTCTAACCCTTTTCTCTGTGCACTGCACTCTCTCCCTCTTGCTTCTAACCTTTACTGATGGACAGACTTTACTGAGGTGAGCCCGTCTGTGCTTGAGTATATGATTTGAGAATGCTTGAGTATGCTTGAATATGTGATTGTGTATGCTTGAGAATGCTGGAGTATATGACTGAGTATGCTTCAGCATGCTTCAGTATAGAATAGAATTGAGTGCTTGAGTGTGCTTCCATACTTTTAAGTACATGATTGAGTATGCTCCAGTATAGAATAGAATTAAGTATGCTTGAGTATGCTTCAGTACTCTTGAGTATGATTGAGTATACCTGAGTATATACTTTAGTATGCTCCAGGACTCTAGAGTATATGACTGAGTATGCTTCAGCATTCTTGAGTATAGAACTGAGTATGCTTCAGCATATGCTTGAGTATGCTTCAGTACTCTTGAGTATATGATTTAGTATACCTGAATATATGATTGAGTATGCTTCAGTATTCTTGAGTACATGATTGAGTATGCTTCAGAGTGAGCATGTCAAACACCTGTGTCCTTGTCTGGATTGTTGTTTTCATAGTTTACATACATTGTTTTGTATTGGTGTTGTTATTGATCACTGCATGGTACTGCATCACTGCACACTGTCTAAGACAGCAGGCTGAACAACTTCCACTGAGCACTGTTCCTAAAGTTAGGGTCTGAGCATTGGACAGGAGCTCTGTGCAATATCAGAGTAATCATGTCTCACAGTGCACAGACTGCAGCCTAACCCAGTGTGGCACATAGTCCCGCCCCCTGTCAGACGCAGAACCTTCTTGTCTCCCTGGAGGTTCCATCCTTCACGATTCAATTCCGCTTCTTGGGGATGATCTAACAGACGTCTGTGGCACTCAGATGAAAGGGACCCATCTCTGCATTATTATTCACACACACACACACGCACACACATGCACACTCACACACTCACACACACACACACACACACTCAAAGAGTGCCTACCAAACACTGCCAGCCATCCAGCTGTGATCAAACCCCAGTGTTTTAAGTTCACTTTGGGCCAGAGTGTGTTTGCATCTGACACAGGTGTTTGAGAGCAGCAGCAGCAGTGTTTACAACAGAGGAGGTAGAGAGGTTTGTGTGTGTGTGTTGAGGGGGGGGGGATTATGGTGTTGGTAAGCCCACCTTCCCCCCCTTCGTAAAAAAAAAAATCCCCTGACTGATGAATTATTTACAAAGAAGCTCTAAGAAATATCAATTTGTCAGCCATTTAACCTGTTTGAAGGGAGATCACAGGAGGGATGAGGCCATGATGGTAACACTGTTGGAGACATGGATGTGCTGGTTTGATTGGCATCTTAAACACAGCTGTAGAGTATATTTCAAACGTCATAGGAGTATTACTGGAGTGCTTATGGATGTGTCATAGGAGTATTACTGGAGTGCTTATGGATGTGTCATAGGAGTATTACTGGAGTGCTTATAGATGTGTCATGGGAGTATTACTGGAGTGCTTATAGATGTGTCATGGGAGTATTACTGGAGTACTTATGGATGTGTCATAGGAGTATTACTGGAGTACTTATGGATGTGTCATAGGAGTATTACTGGAGTGCTTATGGATGTGTCATAGGAGTATTACTGGAGTACTTATGGATGTGTCATAGGAGTATTACTGGAGTGCTTATGGATGTGTCATAGGAGTATTACTGGAGTGCTTATGGATGTGTCATAGGAGTATTACTGGAGTGCTTATAGATGTGTCATGGGAGTATTACTGGAGTACTTATGGATGTGTCATAGGAGTATTACTGGAGTACTTATGGATGTGTCATAGGAGTATTACTGGAGTGCTTATGGATGTGTCATAGGAGTATTACTGGAGTACTTATGGATGTGTCATAGGAGTATTACTGGAGTGCTTATGGATGTGTCATAGGAGTATTACTGGAGGGCTGAGGGATGTGTCATAGGAGTATTACTGAGTACTTATGGATGTGTCATAGGAGTATTACTGGAGTGCTTATGGATGTGTCATAGGAGTATTACTGGAGTGCTTATGGATGTGTCATAGGAGTATTACTGGAGTGCTTATGGATGTGTCATAGGAGTATAACTGTAGTGCTATTGGATGTGTCATAGGAGTATTACTGGAGTTCTTATGGATGTGTCATAGGAGTATTACTGGAGTGCTTATGGATGTGTCATAGGAGTATTACTGGAGTACTTATGGATGTGTCATAGGAGTATTACTGGAGTACTTATGGATGTGTCATAGGAGTATTACTGGAGTACTTATGGATGTGTCATAGGAGTATTACTGGAGTACTTATGGATGTGTCATAGGAGTATTACTGGAGTACTTATGGATGTGTCATAGGAGTATTACTGGAGTGCTTATGGATGTGTCAATCCCTTCTGTATGAGTGGGGGACTGAGTGACTCCAAATTCTCCCTACATTCTCTCTACATTACATGAGCCTCATGAATGGACTTCATTGGAGAGCTCAGTGACTCATGAATAACCATTCTCACCTAACCTCTCCTCTCCTCCCCTCTCTTCTCCTAACCTCTCCTCTCCTCCCCTCCTCCCCTTCTCTCTCCTCTCCTCCCCTCTCTTCTCCTAACCTCTCCTCTCCTCCCCTCTCTTCTCCTAACCTCTCCTCTCCTCCCCTCCTCCCCTTCTCTCTCCTCTCCTCCCCTCCCCTCTCCTAACCTCTCCTCTCCTCCCCTCCTCTCCTCTCCTCCTCTCCTCTCCTAACCTCTCCTCCTCCCCTTCTCTCTCCTCTCCTCCCCTCTCCTAACCTCTCCTCTCCTCCCCTCCCTTCTCTCTCCTCTCCTCTCTCCTCCTCCCCTCCCCTTCTCTCTCCTCCTCTACTCTCCTCTCCTCTCCTAACCTCTCCTCTCCTCTCCTCCTCCCCTCCCCTTCTCTCTCCTCTCCTCCTCTCCTATCGTCTCCTCCTCTCCTCCTCTCCTCTCCTCTCCTCTCCTCCTCTCCTCCTCTCCTATCGTCTCCTCCTCTCCTCCTCTCCTCTCGTCTCCTCCTCTCCTCCCCTCCCCCCTCCCCAGATGTATCAGTCCAGCCCTGGCGGTTACTCTTCCTGCAGCAGCGAGCTGTCGCCCCTTGGCAGTGCCACCAACCATGACAGTGGAGTAGAGATGGCGTTGACCAGCGGGGGCAGCATGGGTGACCTGAGCGCCCTGGACGAGCCCTCCCCCGCACTCACGCTCACGCCCGGTTTCACCGACTCCACCACCATCTCCGTCTCCATGGGGACCACGTCAGTCGGCCTCCACCTCCGCAAGAACACCTGCGCCACACTCCAACTTGACCACCTGAAGAAGGAGAAGCTCAAGACGGTCAGGGACTCCTGCTCCTGGGCCAGCTCCATGCCACATCCGGCCCGCAACACCAAACTGCCAGTCCTGCCAACCAGCGGTGAGTGGGGAACAAAAGTCAATGCCCTAATTGTATTCTGCACTAAACAGACAGAGAAAAGCATATTTGTTTTTCAGCATTTCAGCTTAAATAAACTGTAACTTTTGGTCTTGATCCTTCATATCAGCTTTGTGCTTAACACCACAATTAAGGCCTAAGCCGAAGTCAACATAAATCAAACCCACATCTATATGGATTTGGATCTATTTCCATAACTATGGGCTTGACGTGGTTCAGTTCCTGTTATCCCAGTGGGACGACTGGTCTAGGGCTGAGTGACACATTTAGAAGCTTTGGATGCTGGCATTCTATGGTATGAATGCCAAGTCTATGGTTCTGGATGAGCTCTCCTGTCGATTGACACGATCTCATCTGTTGTTCAGGTCCCATTCTGGAAAGTTCCAGCAGCAACAGCAGCACCCCCCACGGCCAGATCATGGGTCCCCGTTTGAGTGACCTTTGCCCGGGCGAGGTGACAGTCCTGAGCCGTCTGAGCGAGCGGCGAGACAGCAGCAGCAGCACCCTGAGCTCGGCGTACACGCTGAGTCGGCGCTCTTCCGGAATCATCTCTCAGTGCCTCTCCAGCCGTCGTTCCAGCGGAGCCTCGCAGTACGGCGGCCTTGGCAACAGCCTTGGTCGACCCAACAACGTCAGCTCGGCCGACTCCTACGACCCCATCTCGGCCGACCTGTCGCGCCGTTCCAGCGAGGCCAGCCAGGGGGCGCCGGTGGGCCTGAGTCTCACCCCTGCACAGCACTACCGCCTCAAGGCCAAGTATGCGGAGGCCACTGGTGGAGCCCCTCCCACCCCGCTGCCCAACGTGGAGCGCATGAGCCTCCGGACCCGCGTGGCGCTGATGGGAGACGCCAGCGAACCCGCCACCACGTGGTACCCCTACGGCCGCGCCCCTGCTGTGCCCAGGCGGTGCAGCGACAGCAGCTATGGCAACACGAGCGTGATGCCTCACGAGACGCCAGGGCGACTGACGCGGAGGGCCAGCGACCCCGTGAGACGGGCGGGGCTGGAACCTCTGACATCACCGCAGCGCTTTAACAGTTTGAGTCACATGACCTCCCAGCAGCCAATGGGGTTATCAGAGCGACAGCAGCTCAGCTTGCAGGGATACATGCATTCAGATGGCAGCGGGAACCTCCAACACACACCCCCATATGGACCACGACCCCCCAGCATTTCCGAGAACATCGTCATGGAGACGCTTCCGTGCGGGCAAAATGGCGGCGAGGATGAGCTGATGCTGCCGGATGGCGTGGTGCAGTACATCACATCCCAGCCGGAACCAACGCACAGCTTCACCCATCACACACAGGGTTTCCATGGAAACAACCTTCCTCTGAAGCATCACCAACAGCAGTCGTGTTTCTACCTGAGGCGGGCAGCCATGACGGACGGCAGCCTGAATGCCAGCCCTGCCAGGCAGACCACACTGCGCTACATGAGTCCTGGCACCCAGCAGCACCAGGGGCGCCCACCTTCACCTGGCTCAGGTAGAACCAGCCTGCCGCTGCAGTGGAACGAGGTCAGCTCCGGCTCTGGTTCTGGTCGAGCAGACGCGTCACCCGGCCAAAAGCAGAACTTTGGCAGTGGGGAGCAGGAGAACCTCCAGCTCAAACAGCACCTGAGCCCCTGCCAGAGCCTGGGCCAAAACCAGCAGGTCCGAGCACTGAACCAGAACCTGGGCCTCACCACCGCCTCTGCCACTGCCGCCCACCTCCATCAGAACCAAGGCTTCAGCGCCCAGAGGAACGGCTCGGACTTCTTGTCCAAGAGGATGGACTGCGTCCCGACACAGCAGCAGGGGGTGAACCACAACGCGCAGCTCCGACTCCAGGTTCAGCACGGCTACATCCAGGGCCTGGCGGCGACTGACATGAACGGAAACAGCGCGCAGATGCAGTACCCGCCTTGTGGCAGCCTGGCAGGAAGTGACCCAGGATTGCTGGGTGCGGGAGCGGGTGTGGGTGGTGGCAATGGTGCGGGTGGCAGCAGCGAGAGACTGAACCAGCAGCCTTCAGACAGCACAGCGGTGCAGCATAGCAAGGGAAGGACTCGGCTCACAGCCAGCCAGAGCCACGTCGCTTTCCAAGCTAACCAGGAAAACTGCTCCCAGATGAACGCCAACCACAGGAACCAAACCACAGGCACATCAGTGCAGCTTCCTCTTTTCCATGGAAACCCAGGACTCGTGCAGCCAAGGCCGCCCACAGAACCCAAGCGCTCCAGCCAGCGTCCCACTGGGCCAATCACAACACAGCAGCACCCAGGCTGCCCACAATCCGTCTTCGGTCCCGGTTCCAGCTCCTCCTCCTTGGATGCGAGCCCAAAGAACCCTGGCATCATGCCAGCGGCCACAACAGATGCCAGAGACAACACCATGTTCTACACGGGGCAGATTCACATGTTTGAGTCCGACAACCTGAACCTGCAGACGTCTCCCTGCACAATGGACAATGCCGACGACTCTTTGGTTACCATGGCATCTCCGGGGACCAATCAGGTGTCGAGTACGGTGGACTCCATCCACGGATTGGAGCAGCCCCAGATCGACTTTGACACCATGCTGGATGATGGCGACCACTCCAGCCTCATGTCCGGTACCATCAGTCCCAGCATCCTCCGCAACCTATCCCAGAATTCCTCACGCCTCACCACGCCCCGTAACTCCGTCACGCTGCCCTCCGTCCCAGCGGGCATTAGTAACATGGCCATCGGAGACATGACCACCATGCTGTCTACGCTGGCCGAAGAAAGCAAGTTCCTCAACAGGATGTCTTAGGAGCCTCATGTAATCTCTCTCTCACACACACACACACACACACAAACACACACACACACACACACACACACACACAGAGGGTGGAATAAAATGACCATGACCGCATGCGTGACTGAAACCTGTTGCTTGTGAACTTTGACCTCAGTGCACTGATCAGTGCTAATGCAACCTGCTGTGTGGGTATTAAACTGTCCACACCACATTCAGTCCAGTATGTAGCAACCGGACAGAACAACTGACGAGCCTCCTGATCAAGCATAGACCCTTCCTTTTTGAGTGTGGACCCTTCCTAGTCAAGTATAGACCAGACTTGTCTGCAGCAGAAACCTAAGGACACTAAGGTGGAAAGGTCAAAAGGCCGACCAATGCCATTTTTTTTTTCCGAGACATGTATGACCTGTATAGTCACACTGTATAGTGTTAGGAAACTGAAAGTAGTCTCTCCTTCCATTTAAAAGCCATAATTTGCCTTAGATGTGTATATATATGAATATATGAAGGGGGGGGGTATATGTCGAGGCTCCCTGTCCAATGCTGCAGTTTGAATGCAGTAAGGAGACATCCGTTTACAAAGTGCCTCGCTATGCTAAAGCGTACGCTTGTGCTAACAAAAGATTCAAATTCATATGCTTCAAAAGTGTTTAAACCAGGGGAAAATGTTCAATGTATATGATTTTCTTTCTTTACATTTTTTAGTTTATCATAGTTGAATAGAAATGATCTGAACATTCTGTAAATGACCTCATTATGACTGTCATGATTCCATGGTGTGTTTAAGAGAACATGATTCCATGGTGTGATATCAAAAGCGTGATTCCATGGTGTTTGCGAGAACAGATCCTCAGCTATGATGCTACAGTCCCCTAGTTGGATTAGCAAGTCCACAGAGTGAGTCCCCAGAGACAACCAGTGGCATACAGTATCCAGTAGGGGTTTAAGATCATTACTATTTGCTAACAATAGCTTATGAGGACGGTCGTCTGTCTTTTGTACTTCAAGCTTTGTCTTGCAAACAGTGCTGAGCTCCGGGGGGACTGTGTTCTGGAACTGGAACCTCAGAACATGCAGAGATGGAATATGCAAACAGAATCTACGATGAAGAGCCAACTAGCCCAAACAGAAGCCAGAAGAATAGTGGGACTTTGACTCCACCGGGCCTGATGCTAACAGGCTAAGATGTCTAAGTTAAAAAGCCGTCTTTTTGTATGCTTGTTCCACCCCCCTCTACGTGGCGGGACCTGTATATATCTTTTGTACATTTTTATAAAATACAATATGGCTGTTTTTGTACTGAAGTGCAGTGTTGTGTTTTTATTCCCTCTCCCCGAGTGTGTCTGCTTAGTTTTCATGATCATTCATGTTCCTCTCATGGGAGCCAGAACAGAGAGAAAGAAAAATGCCACTAGTTCCTCTTGCTTGTGGTGTCGTTAATTTACTGGTCCTCAGGTTCATTTAGCACCATGCCAGAAGCAGCTGGAAGAAAGGTTCATCTGGAAAAGGAAAATGAATCAACGAGTAGAATAACAAAAACTCAGAAATGAACTCAGCTTTCCATCCTGTGCAGTAGGCTGTATCCTCCATCTCTTTCTCTCTCTCTGTATTTGTAAATAACTCTCCTTCTTGCAGCTTATTGCTCATTCTCTCTCTCTCATCCCCACCTAAATCTTTCCACCTCTCTCTTTCCATTCATCTATTTTCACAGACAACTCAGTATATACTGTATACTTCATTAGTCTCAGTATATACTGTATACTTCATTCCCTTCACACAACTCTCACCTTAACATTATGATCAAGCTGTTCGTGTTTAGGATCTCACCTTAACATTATGATCAAGCTGTTCGTGTTTAGGATCTCACCTTAACATTATGATCAAGCTGTTCGTGTTTAGGATCTCACCTTAACATTATGATCAAGCTGTTTGTGTTTAGGATCTCACCTTAACATTATGATCAAACTGTTTGTGTTTAGGATCTCCCTTAGTAATGTGATCAAACTGTTTATTTTTAGGGTCTCACCTTAGGAACACAATCAAACTGTTCTCTGAGTCTTGCCAGTTTGTCCCAGTTTCTGAGCCAGACTGGCCTGTGGACTCCATCCCAGAACAAATTCTTCACACGACCTCCCTTTAATGTTGGAGTGATATTACTGTTGATTGCTTTAATTATGTACTAGCCATCTTCTCTTCCTTCTTTGAAGTTCTCCCTTGTGCCCCTCTTTGCTGACAATGTATCATCTCTCAGTGGAGCGACGCTGGCTTGACTGGGAAATATCAGAAAAGACACTAAACATCTTTCATGGCATTACAAAGGCTTTGAAATGGACCCCTCTCTCAAACTGCAGGCCTTTAGCAGGTTTGGTAACACTGGCACGAACACGGCTAACATCCCAGCCACCCCCACCCTCAACATGAGAGCTTCTAAATATGCAAGGCGCCTACTGTGCACTTTCTAAAGTTAGCCTGCGTGTTGTCCAAAATGAACAGTGGCAGACGAGCTCAGAGGAGAGGGTCTGGAGACAGCAGCACATATTACAGGAGGGAGGGGGGGGGGAAGGGATGGGGGGAGTGGTCCAGGGACAACCAATCCACTGTGAGCTTCTGGAACAAATGGTTTTGATTCTGACAGGGAATTCTACTGAGGATATGTTTGATGTGGAGTTTTTGATTGCTGACATTTCTTATTCTCTCTGATATATGAGCTGAGAAAACAGCCTGAGGTTATCAGCCTAGTTTCTTTCTTTTCGTTTTTTGGGGTCTTTTTTGGAAAAGAAAGGAAAAAAAGTGATAAACCCCCTGCTCAAAAGGCAGGAGACTGAGGACTAACTTAAGTTGATTTGAAATTTATTTGCAATACCATCATTAGAGTATAATTACATCAAGGTGAAATTTTGAAACAAAATGAAAGAAATCTAATCTGAGTTGACAAATTACAATCCATTTGGCGCCCTCTCTGTCTGTCAGTCAAACTGCAGTGTCAGGAGAGTCAGGCTTACTGGGAGGAGAGTCAGACTTACTGGGAGGAGAGTAAGACTTTCTGCGAGTTGCTCAAGGTTTCACCACAGGACTATGGTGCAGAATAAAACAAGTCAACTCTCCCAGTCTTGGTACTGAGACTGAGTGAAATGGTTTAATATTATGCTTAGTCAGACTGGCTGTCGCACTCCCAGCAGCCTCTCCTATGGTGGAACTAGGAGAGCTTTATGCTGATAGACACCAAGCCCATGCATGCATATTAGCTAGAAGCACATGCAACGGATGTCAAAAGTGTTTTTGTGAGAGTGTATTTGTACAAGTCACTTTGGATGGGGTGTGAAAAAGTGTGTGTATTTGTGAACATGTGTATGTGTGTACTGCAAGTAAATTCATGTGCTTGTCAGAGGGTAGAATGATGGAGGAGAGAGTGGATACGACAAGTCCAAAGTCTTTATTGTACCAACATGCCTAAGTTCAACTAACAATACCATACACCAATAACACCAAAGTGAGTTTGATTCACCTCAGACACTGAGACAGAACTAAATAACTCACCCAGACACAGACAGAACAGAATAACACATACCCCAACACAGACAGAACTGAATAACTCACCCAGACACAGACAGAACCAAATAACTCACCCAGACACAGACAGAACTGAATAACTCTCACCCAGACACAGACAGAACCGAACAACACTCAGCCAGACACAGACAGAACCGAACAACACTCACCCACACACAGACAGAACTGAACAACACTCACCCAGACAGATGTGGACACTGAGCTGCTCTAGAGTGTGTTTGCAACGCAGCAGATCAATGGATCCTTTATCCTCCCTCAAAACTTAGTGCTCTGAAGCACCCTCTGATCTTCACATGGCACACACACATACACACACACACACACACACACACACGCATGCACACACACAGGCAAACACACACACACACAGACACACACACACACACACACACACACACAGACAAACACACACACACACACACACACACACACATACACAGACAAACACACACACACACACATACACAGACAAACACACACACACACACATACACAGACAAACACACACACACACAGACAAACACACACACACACACACACACACACATACACAGACAAACACACACACACACACACATACACAGACAAACACACACACACACACATACACAGACAAACACACACACACACACACACACACGCACACACACAGACACAGACAGGCAAATTGGATGGTTGAATAGATACAGGGTCAGATAACCAAACCAAACCAGCAGACAGACAGACACTAAAGACAGCTGTACTAACTGGAGCTATTTGCACACACACACAGACAAACACACACACACACACACACACACACACACACACACACACACACACACACACAGTCTGAGCCATGCACACACATTCACATACACTAAGGCTAAAAAATATATACATTTGCATTTACTGCACACACACACACACAAACAGCATCGCTCTCTCAAGACCATTAGCAGCTGTCACCACAGATTCCCCCGACACACACATCCTCGCCTCTACACATGCCTTTGTGTGTGTGTGTGTGTGTGTGTGTGTGTGTGCTAATGATGCTTTAATAGAGTGCTGCTGTCCTTCTAAGCTCTCCAGTGGTGCTGACAGATTGGCGGGCCTGAGCATGAGTGCACACACACACACACACACACACACACACACACACACACACACACATAAATCTAATCAATCAATTAAGTGAGACGAAGGAGGAGACAGCAAGTGAGAGAGAGGGAGAGAGACAGTATGATAGAGAGATAGAGTGATTGAGGAAGAGGGAAAGAGAGAGAGAGGGAGAGAGACAGCATGATAGAGAGATACTGTGATTGAAGAAGAGGGAAAGAGAGAGAGAGGGAGAGAGCAGCATGATAGAGAGATAGAGTGATTGAGGAA
>JAIFZK010000118.1:1190000-1192500 GCA_027481765.1 Tenualosa thibaudeaui | reverse complement strand
TCAATAACACGCCATCTGGTTTAGGGACTTTTAGGGACAATTGAGATGTATGCAGCAGAGAGTGCAATTATTAGTCATATGGGGGGGGGGGGGGGGCTCTCCGAGTGTGTAAAACCATATTTAACATCATTGCTTTAAAGATCCAGGAGTGTGTGCTATTCATCAGCTTCTAACAGGACTAGATGAGGGGCATTAGTATCAGGAGCAGCCTACTGACACACTGATTTGCATTGATTCATTAATAACACTGAGCAGGGCTGCAGCAGAGACCTCTAAGGGTGCTGATCTACGCATGGAGCAGAGAGAGAGAAAGAGAGAGATGGAAGGAGAGAGAGAGAGACAGAGCGAGACATGGAGAAAAAGATGGATGGAGAGAGAGAGAATAGGAGAGAGAGAGAGGGGAAGAGAGAGATAGACAGAGAGAGAAAAGGAGAAAGAGAGGGGAAGAGAGAGATAGACGGAGAGAGAGATAGACAGAGAGAGAGAGAAGAAGAGAGAGAGGGGAAGAGAGAGATAGACGGAGAGAGAGAGAGAGAGAGAGGGGAAGAGAGAGATAGAGAGAGAGAGAAGGGGGAAGAGAGAGATAGACGGAGACAGAGAGAGGGGAAGAGAGAGATAGAGAGAGAGAGAGAGGGGAAGAGAGAGATAGAGAGAGAGAGGGGAAGAGATAGATAGATGGAGAGAGAGAGAGAGAGAGAGAGAGAGGAGGCCTTTCCAGGGAGCTCCCGTTCTGTCCACACTTCATTAGCTCCCCAGCAGGCTCACTTAAACACACTCTCACACACATACACACACTCTCACACACTCACTCTCTCTCACATACACACACACTCACTCTCTCTCACATACACACACTCTCACACACACACACTCTCTCTCACATACACACACTCTCACACACTCACTCTCTCTCACATACACACACTCTCACACACACATTCTCACACACATACACACACTCACACGCTCACTCTCTCTCACATACACACACTCACACACACTCACTCTCTCTCACATACACACACACTCTCACACACTCACTCTCTCTCACATACACACACTCACACACACTCACTCTCTCTCACATACACACACACTCACTTAAGCAAGTGTCGACAGAGAAATTAAACATTAATGATCCCGCCATCGGAAACCAGTGCTCTCCCTTGCAGACGTAAAGAGGCCCATGGGTGGCATAGTTAGACCTGAACTCAGAGCTCTGATAGCATCTCAGGCTACACCAGTAGGCTGTGAGATTCCCCAGATGGGATGACGCCCCTGACCCATGCATGGAGAATACTCAAACTAGCTACGCATGGAGAATACTGAGGCTAGCTGCACTGACCTATGCATAAGGAATATTTAGGCAGTGACCCACACACAGGATACAGTATTGGCTACTGAAGTTAACTGCAGTGACTGATGCATATAGCATATTGAAGCTACATCGCAGTGTTTGCTAACAGTGAAGTTAGCATCCCATAAGTCTACAGAATACTGAAGCTAACTGCAGTGAGCCACACACAGGCTACAGCATTGGCTACTAAAGCTAACTGCAGTGATATATAGCATATAGCACATAGTATATTAGGCGGGGCAGAATAAGGTGAATAGTATATTGAAGCTAACATCACAGTGTTAGCTAACAGTGAAGCTGGCATCACAGTGATCTACCCATAAGGCTACAGAATACTGAAGCTAACAGCAATGGCCCATGCAGAGGAGCAGATAAGCATCAGGGACCCAGTAAACCCTCGCTGTGTGTAGTCTGGCCTGTGTGTGTTAGCCCCAATAAAGCTCTGATCTACACAACCTCACACACAAACAAACAAACAGTGGAGGCATTAACCTGTGTGTGTGTGCGCGCGTGTGTGTGTGTGTGCGTGCATGTCCTCTGGCTTACATGAGACAGACGAGGAGGTGAAGGAAAACCTTTTAGCTTGATTTGTCCTGCTAAAACACCCCAACAACAAGCTCAGCTTTTAGCACTTCTGAAGTGTTTGGCCCCACACATCTGAGGTGGGAAAACATGTCAAACACACACACACACACACACACACACACACACACACACACACACACATAGACACACACACAAACACACACACACTTCCCTCTGCAGATCATGGGATGTATTGGAGGAATCCAGAGAGAAGAGGAGGCAGGGAATTAAGGGAGCAAAGGGACATTTTATGTGTCCACTAGTCCAAAGCTGCAGGCATACATCACTAACATTCACTCACACACACACACACACACACACACACACACACACACACACACCCAAAACACAAGCTCAGCTATCCTCCCACATTAATGTTACTCTTCTGCAAACTATCCATCACGATGGCTCCTCACCCTAATTAAATCCTTTTTTTCTCCCAAAGACAAGTTTCAAGAAGCTTCCATTGACAAGCAATGAAGACACAGACAAACACACACAACGTTCAGAAGTCATTAGTTTATCAGTGCCATGATATTTTGGCCACATTTCCTTTCC
>JAIFZK010000118.1:1160000-1187500 GCA_027481765.1 Tenualosa thibaudeaui | reverse complement strand
ATCTCTGGGCCGTGAAAAATAGGCTCGTCGCTCACACTCACACTCTCCACTCGCTCTTGGCTCCAGACGCGTCCAGCCGCTCGCTCGCTCGCTCACTCGCTCGCCCGTCGCCCGCTCGGCAGGCCGGCATTAAGGCAAAGCACTTATAGGCACTTATGCAAAGCAGCAACCCTCCTGCCACCAGCTAATCATGGCGCGGATGATGGATGGTGTTTATTCTATGATGATGGAACGCAACCCCCCCGGCTGGTGATAATTGTAATAAAAAGGACACATCAGGCCGTGTGTGTGTGTGTGTGTGTGTGTTATTAAATTATCAGAGAGAGAAGGAGAGTGAGAGGGGTGAGGTGACAGGACCACCCCACCCCTCCCCCTCCTAATGGCGCTGGTTAGACAGAGTGACCTTCAAACACTCCACATACCCTTGACTCGTTTCCCCTCCTGCCTCAGTCTGACTCGTCTCCACACCTACAGGGTCACCCAACCCCCCCACATCCCCACTCCAGACTCCTCACACCCCACATCCCCCCTGAAGACTCTCCACACCTACAGGGTCACCCAACCCCCCCACATCCCCACTCCAGACTCTCACACCCCACAGACCCCCTGAAGACTCTCCACACCTACAGGGTCACCCAACCCCCCCACATCCCCACTCCAGACTCCTCACACCCCACATCCCCCCTGAAGACTCTCCACACCTACAGGGTCACCCAACCCCCCCACATCCCCACTCCAGACTCCTCACACCCCACATCCCCCCTGAAGACTCTCCACACCTACAGGGTCACCCAACCCCCCCACATCCCCACTCCAGACTCCTCACACCCCACATCCCCCCCAGACTCCACTTCCACTCCATACATCATCAATAGTTTTGATTTTCTTTTTTACCAGGAAAGTTCCTTTCCTAATGAAATGACTCATGACTCACCTCTGGGGTCACCCCATACCCCCAACACAAACTCCACACCTCTGGGGTCACCCAAACCAACCTCCACACCTCTGGGTTCACCCAACCCAACCTCCAGGGGTGCTCCACCTGAAGTCTGTGCCAAAGGCTGATTAGTGTAGTTCCGCTGCCATCACTGATATGCTAGCACACAGGTACATAAACACATGTACATGCATAAAGACACACACAGTGTTGCTATCACTGTCTAGCCAACACAGACACACACACACACTCTTAAAAACACACGCACACACACACAGTGCTGCCATCACTGACAATCACACACTTAAAACACACATAGTGTTGCTATAACTCACACACACACACAGTTGCTGTCTAGCTAACACACACACACACACACACACACACAAAGTGCTGCTATCGCTGTCTAGCTAACACACACAGACACACAGACAGACAAACACACACACACACACTTAAAGACACACACACACAGTGCTGCCATCAGTGTCTAGCTAAGACAATCACACACTTACAACACACATACTGTTGCTATAACTCTGGTTAACACACACACACACACACACACAGTGCTGCTATCGCTGTCTAGCTAACACACACAGACACACAGACAGACACACACACACATACACACACACACACAGTGCTGCTATCGCTGTCTAGCTAACACACACAGACACACAGACAGGCAGGCACACACACACACACACACACAGTGCTGCTATCGCTGTCTAGCTAAGACAATCACACACTTAAAACACACATAGTGTTGCGATAACTCTGGTTAACACACACACACACAGTTGCTGTCTAGCTAACACACACACACACACACACACACAAAGTGCTGCTATCGCTGTCTAGCTAACACACACAGACACACAGACAGGCAGGCACACACACACACACACACACAGTGCTGCTATCGCTGTCTAGCTAACACACACACACAGACAGACGGACACACACACACACAGTGCTGCTATTGCTGTCTAGCTAACACACACAGACACACACACACACACACACAGTGCTTTCAGTATCCCACTATCATCCTGGTCCTCTCTCAGCTCCGAGCCCCAGTTCCTCCATCATCACTCATTAGCATTCCTGCGACGGGGTGCATGTGCAGATGGGGTCAGAGGTCACGGCGAGCCTGAGCCCCGTATGAAAAACAGGACATAATTGCAGATGATAAGCGCAGCACGCTCCGACCACAGGACCACAGCATCAGCACAGACACTGACCCACACATCTGTCTAAGAGCAGGCCGGGGTAGGCCTCTGAGTCCCTGGGGTATGTGTGTGCGCACACAAATGGCAATCAACACACACACACACACGTACACTTTCACATATTATACCTGTCTAAAGCCTCCCAAATACTGTAGACACAGCCACACCCATGCACAGACACACACATACAGTGTAGCATATTGCCAGCATACACACACATACCTTCACATATCTCACAGAAATTTTGTTCACTGTGCAGACATTGAGAAGTGTTGCCCTGAGAGGACTCTCTCTGTGTGTGTGTGTGTGTGTGTGTGTGAGAGAGAGAGAGAGAGAAAAGGTCTCTGCGGACTCACCTCTGGTGAGGAGGCAGCTGGACTATGAGGTGCTAATAGGCCTTTTCTCTTTTAAACTACAATGAGCCACTTGAGGGAACCTTGAACAACCCCCAGACACACGCGCACACACACACACACACACACATGCATGCACACACAGACACACACACACACACTCACACACACACACACAGACACACACACATACACAGACACACACACACACTCACACACACACACACAGACACACACACATGAGAGTCAAGTTTAAGGCACACACACACGTTATGCAGGGCTGCAGAAAATTATTGGTTAATTGACTAGCTGTCAATTATTATGAAGTCAGCACACAACTATTCTGGTCATCATTAATTGGTTTGTCAAGTACCCCAAAATTTCCAGATTTTGCCTCCTTAAATATCTTTGGCACCAGGCATTTTAGGACATATTACATTACACTCACACACTCACACACATATTACATCCCCCAAATAATATTTTTGCTTTTTAAGCATGTTTTGTTTCTTTATCCTTTTTAAACATTTTTCTTAATGAAAAACTGCGGCAGATCTTGCAGTACCCAAAATTCACACACACACACACACACACACACATATAGAGAACATTACAGTGTTTGTCAATTCATGCGTTTCAGTCTTTGTTGTATCGGGATTGTGTGATTCCAGTATAACACTGTAGGCATGGTAGCATCAACAACCTCACAAAAGCCCAGTCAGGCATACAGACATACACAGATGGAGAGAGGAAAGGAAGGAGAGAGTGAGAGGAGAGAGAGAGAGAAGGAGAGAGGAAAGGAAGGAGAGAGTGAGAGAAGGAGAGAGCGAGAGAAGGAGAGAGGAAAGGAAGGAGAGAGTGAGTGAATGAGAGAGTGAGAGAATTAGAGAGTGAGAGGAGAGAGTGAGAGAATGAAAGAGTGAGGGAAGGAGAGAGTGAGAGAAGGAGAGAGTGAGTGAAGGAGAGAGTGAGAGAATGAAAGAGTGAGGGAAGGAGAGAGTGAGAGAATGAAAGAGTGAGGGAAGGAGAGAGTGAGAGAAGGAGAGAGTGAGAGAATGAAAGAGTGAGGGAAGGAGAGAGTGAGAGAAGGAGAGAGCGAGTGAAGGAGAGAGTGAGAGAATGAAAGAGTGAGGGAAGGAGAGAGTGAGAGAAGGAGAGAGTGAGTGAAGGAGAGAGTGAGAGAATGAAAGAGTGAGGGAAGGAGAGAGGGAGAGAATGAGAGAGCGAGTGAAGGAGAGAGAGAGGGAAGGAGAGAGAGAGGGAAGGAGAGAGAGGTGGGGGTCTCCTGCAATTATCAGAGGTGGCAACTCCAAACAGCTGTGTGTCGGCTGGCCCGTTCCCATTACGATCCCAGACTGATTAGGAGCCAGAGCTGGCCCAAAGCCCATGGTCAGCCGATTGAGCCAGTTCACATGTCCCTAATGACCTCTGCAGGTCAGAGGTCACGGCCGGGAGTGCAGACCTGTGAGGGCCAAAGGCCCCGCTGTTCAGACAGGCCCATAAATCGCACCTCGGCAGTCTCCTTTCATTTTCCTCTTAAGCAGAGACCTAATCACAGTCAGACACACACACACACACACACAGCAGAACCACTGAGATCAATTAAACACACCACACAGACGAGGCCCCACAAAGCATCATGGGTAGCATCAGGCGAAAGATACTGAACACACTGTAGCAAAGGATCATGGGAAGAATAAGTGACGGAACCCAGAGCAGAGAGCATCATGTGAAGGTCCAACACATTCACGACTTCCCTTCTGCAGAAGCACAACTAAAGTCAGGGCACAAATATTTCACTGTTATAGCCAAAATAAATTATATGAATAACAATGCTAATACCAATTACCATTACCATAATACCACAATACCAATACCATTGAAATTTGCTCTTGGAATATTATTCTACATCTAAATTACAGCAAACAGTAGAGTTCTTGTTCCATTATTCACCAGACTGTGTCCTTATAGTCTTTGGTCAGGACAAGGAGAACAAACTTACTGCATCCCACTAATTAGATGCCTTGAGCATCACCAGGGCAACAGGTTTCAAAGGCCGTCATCCTCCAGACAGCAGCACAGTAACATGACACTCAACAGAGCTCAAGCGCCCTCTGTTGGTCTGTCTGGAATAACACTTGTAGAGACTGATTGTCTAAAGCCTCTCAGCAGGGGTTTTTTAACCAGGGAAGAGTTCCATCAGGAGTCCTTCTGTGTGTGTGTGTGTGTGTGTGTGTGTGTGTGTGTTGCTCTAAGGAAGATCAAGGTCTGCATGATCAGCTGCTGCTTTTCAACATCTCTCTCTGTTGTTCTCTCCAGTGTAATGACTTTTGTAGGTGGCTTGTGGTCAGTTGTGTACGGAGTGTCAGGTTTTTCCACATTTGAGGTGACAGTGGTTTAATTTCAGCAAACCTCATCAGTTAAAGGCTGATTAACCAGCAGGAGGGGCTGGACAGCATGTTAAAGGAGGCAACATTTCACTGCACATGGGATCCTAGGATTGCTTGTTAGAAAAAAATGTTAGTTGTTGAGTCTACTGAACATAGTATTTGCCCCATTGACATTCGGCTATACATTAAGTAGGATATGCCCCATATACATTCTGCTGTACATACAGTAGGATATGCCCCATACATATACTGCTATAGTGTTTCACATGTGCTGAGACACAGCATCTCTGTTTAACACGTAAAGCAATAGCATCTCTGTGTTTAATGCATAAAGCAATAGCATCTCTGTGTTTAATACGTAAAGCAATAGCATCTCTGTGTTTAATGCATAAAGCAATAGCATCACTGTGTTTAATACGTAAAGCAATAGCATCTCTGTGTTTAATGCATAAAGCAATAGCATCTCTGTGTTTAATGCATAAAGCAATAGCATCTCTGTGTTTAACGCATAAAGCAATAGCATCTCTGTTTAACACATAAAGCAATAGCATCTCTGTGTTTAATGCATAAAGCAATAGCATCTCTGTGTTTAATGCATAAAGCAATAGCATCTCTGTGTTTAATGCATAAAGCAATAGCATCTCTGTGTTTAATGCATAAAGCAATAGCATCTCTGTGTTTAATGCATAAAGCAACAGCATCTCTGTGTTTAACTCGTAAAGCAATAGCATCTCTGTGTTTAATGCATAAAGCAATAGCATCTCTGTGTTTAATGCATAAAGCAATAGCATCTCTGTGTTAATAGCCCATCAACTGTCATTACAGTTCCTCCACTTCTTGTCTCTGTCCTCAGGACTGATCACCTCACATATCCAGCACCAGCAGGAAAAATAAACCCATTGAGGTTTCAGACTGACAATAGCGCCTCACATCTGGATTTACGTCAGAAGCATCTCACTTTGGTTCTGTGTGTGTGTGTGTGTGTGTGTGTTACATGCAAGAGCACGTCAGATGTATCTCTGTGTGTGCGCGCGCATGTGTGTGTGTGTGTGTGTGTTACAAATGAAAGCACATCAGAGGCATATCACTTGTGCCCCATTGCTTGACTCCCTTAATCAGTCAATTAGAGCTCAATCATGCATGGAGATCGGCAGTGGTGGAGATCGGCAGTGGTGGAGATCGGCAGTGGAGCTGACTGAGTTTAGCATTAAGGAGGACGGACATAATCCTCCTCCAATCGGCCGCAGAGAGATCCACCTCTTCCTGTCGGAGCAGGACAGATGCATTCCTCCCAAAGGCTGGAATGGAATGGAATGACGACTGGCGCCCCTCCCCGCAGATCCCATGCTGGAGAATGTCTTTGGGGAGGGGCGGGGGTCCAAGTCCCTCATACCTGTCCTTCATCCACAGCCACGGGGGTGAGGGGTGAGAGGTGAGGCACAGGATTTACTTCCTCAAAGCTGGTTTTGGTGAACTTCAACCCTTGACCTCTGAACTCTGTTTGCGGGGCTGCAGAGACATTCCTGCTGCTTGCCAAGTCACCTGGTCCCACAAACCCTTTTGCCCAAGAGCGACCCAAACAACCCACACCCAACGACCCAGAGGACGAAAGGGCAGGGCAGAGGTCATCCTCATGTAGTCTGGACAATCCAATCACTGAGGGGGCGGTGGTCAGGGTGGTCACTCTCTCACCCTGGTTAGATTAAGCAGCAGACATGCCAGACGTGAAGAGGACCACAGCAGCGGTGACTGAGATGCTGTAGAATAACCCTTTAAAAGAACAATCTGGATCCACTGAGTAGAACATGGAACTCAGAATCATCACACTGACTGTGTTTACATGCACTTAAGTATCCTGAATATGACTGGGACATTAAGTAGTCCGGCTTTGCATTTGCGTATGTAAACACCTTTTCCCAAATTCAGTATCCCGAACAAACGCTTTTCCCGGTTTCTAAATGGAGTACTCTGAAAAAAACTGGGATGCTGCAGCATCTGATTTCTGACAGTTTGCCAGTAAGTCAAGACAATCAAGCAGCATTCTTTAGAATCCTCGGTGAGAACACTGCAAATATCACTATAATCAGTAACTACAATATTAGTATTTATCATGAAAACAGGGATATTAATAACCCGATTTCACTGCATTTATGTAAACACTTCATCTTGAATATGATCAAAACTGGGACAAGCCTCATATTCGGGATACTGAAGTGCATGTAAACGGCGTCAGTGTAGATAAGTAAATGCTAGGCTGTTCTGAACTCCCTGGCTGAGGGGGTGCACAGAATGAGTTGAAGCAAGGAGTAGTCAGTGGAGCGAACTCTGGTGAGTGAGCAAAGCCTGAGGGATCGGCTGGCAAGACTATCCCATAATCCAAATCCAACCGTCTCCTGTGCTCTGCGTCAGAACTCAGGAACATCTCTCATATCTCGCACAGCCCTTCGGCTCAATTACTCCCCCTTCAAACACACACGCACACACACACACACAACACAGATGACACACCGGCGAGCCTGCTCTGCGCTCGCTACAACGCTCCACTCCCCCCACACAAGAACCTCAATCAGACAGCAGAGACAAGGACCAGGGGAATGCAGGGGGAGAAAGAGGCGGGGAAGGGTCAGGTGAAGAGAGGAGGAAAGATACAAAGAGAGGGAATGAAGAAAGAGGAGAGAGAGAAAAGAGGAAAGAGGTACACAGAGAGAGGGATAATGAATAATAAAAAAGAATCAAAAAGGGGAAAGAGGGAGAGGAGAGGAGAGAAAGAAAAAGAGAGAAAGAGTTAGAAAGACAAAGACAGAGTATAGACAGAAAAACACAGAGAGAGAGAGTGTAGAAAAGCAGGCAGTGTGTAAACTGAGCGTATTAGGTAGCAGATTAGGTTTGTTAAGTGTGTATGTGTGTGTGTGTGTGTGTGTGTGTGTGTCAATATTAAAGAGGCAGATTAGGATTGTTAAGTGAGTAGAGCTCTGCCAGGGTGGTGTTCACTGGAGCCCTAGGCCTGCATCTCATCATCCATCATCATCCCGGCAGCCTGAGCCTCTGGCCAAACACACACACACACACACTCCCCTCCTCTCCCCTTCTCAGCAGTCGCCTGGTCTCCGTTAACCCCCCCCACATCGCCAGTGCTGACCTCTCACTTCGCCAGCTCCTGCGGCAGGGCCGCCCCTTCCCATCATGCTCTGGGCCTGGCGGCCAAGGGACTCCCATGAGCCTCGGCGTGCTCCCTGCCATCTGCCGTGATTTATAGAAAATGGCCGATGATTAATGGCACAGTCAGCCCACAATGAAGTCGTTCTCTTTCATATGGGTGAACCAGCGACCCGGCCGCTACTTGCCGCTAGGCTGGGGAAATATCAGCTAATCAGCCACTAAAAAGGGGGGGTAAATAAAATTAATTTTCAACAGGATGTGAATGCTGATGAAGATGTAAAGGTTTGCTGAAGGTGTGCACAACGGAGAGACTGAACAAGCGAGAGAGAGAGAGAGAGAGAAAGAGAGAGAGAAGGCAGGGTGGGTGTGGGTGTTGAGTGTGTGTAATGGGAAAGGTATCAGGTGGTCCGGTACAATGTTAATGATTCAGAAATATGGCACTAGCATTTAGCTTTGACACTGTTATGAGACTTCAACCTTAGAGGGTGGCCATTTGAACACACACTCTCTGGAGCTCACACACACACACTCAGGAGTTCATACATACTCACACACACACACACATTCTCAGGAGCTCATACTCACTCACTGAACCAGACTAAACCAGGACGACATCAATCAACAGCCTGAGGTATTTCAAACCAGCCATTTGGGAAAAGCGGAAAGGGAAAAATTAGTTTGGAAAAGCAAAAATATAGCGCTCAAGGGAAAGATTTGTTTGTTTTGTTAGATATTAAACTCTGCCAGTGAAAAAGTATAATTAATTTAATGATAAACCACCCTTGATTTTTCAACAAATGAATCATGTATCAAAAGATAGTTAAAATAACAACAGGCCATTGAAATCTTCATAAGGTATAAGATGTATGTATACATCATATATTAAAGCCACAGCTATAATTTATGATTAAGATTGTTAACGGTTTATTTATTGCATAGAAATATTGCCAAGCAAATATCTAATAAATGGTGCGTAAGCATTCAACACTGTAAAATACTAAACACCGTCACAATACAGATATTTAATCCATACTTGGAACCCATAGAAATTTCCTGAACACTGTGGTTCCTTCAGTCATCAAACAGGAAGGTGACTGACTCACTTTAGGATTAACATTGCACAAGGTTTTCCAAGTCTCTCATGTCTTACTCACACACACCTCTTACACACACACCAGTGGGGACTTTCCCCAGACTAGGAGTAGCTTTGACGTCATGTCTTTCTGCGCGACTAGTGTAGTAGGCTATGCACCATGTAAGCTACTAAGAATGATTATTTCTTGATATAACATATACAAATAGTTTTTTTTAGTAAATAGTTTTTTATTGCTGCTAATAAATAAATTGTAAAAAGAAAACAGCATTTTGGATTCATTTTATAAATCACGGACAGCGGACATCTTCGACTTACCTGTCTCCGCTGTTTGGAGAACGCTGGGCTTCACCACTCGTACACTGCTAGCGCCCTCTGGTGGTGCACTCGCATCCTTCGACCTGAGGTTTGGCCAGGGTGGCGTCAGGGTAGACTAACAGTCCATTTTAGGAGTTATGTTTGACCTAACTTTAAGACAGCTCGGACATTACCTAAGTCAGACTCCTTATAAAGCTGTTTAACACCGGACAATTGTCCTGTAACAGAAGAGACGAATGTTGGAGCCACAGCTTCCCGAGACATCAAAAGTCAGGGGAGTCCTTGATCCAGTGTGTCAGGTTGCCGCTCTAATTTGGAGAGAAGCTCTGTGGAGACTATTAGGGAAATGCCATCACGTGGAATTTAATGAGGAAAGCTGCCTAATTTATGTCGGCATAAATGATGTTTGTCAACTTTGGCGACGGCAAGGCTTTTTCCTCATGGCGATTTCCTCATCTCCAATTAACTACATTACGGTAGCCTTTAGCCACTGTATGAAAAGTTAATTAGGATTTTTGCATGAGTTATGTAATGCCTCTGGCCTAGCGTAGATTTGGGACAAATAGCCTACCGGACATGCCAACAAAAGACGTAGCAGCTTTCTACAGGGTGTGAAGCATGCAGTTTTCAGGGATCTCTGGTTAGTAAGTCATGTTGGCCTTATAAGATTGACTTAAAAGTTTAGAAAATCCTTTTCACTCGTGAACTGCCATTGTTGTAAAAGGTGACGTCACCTGGTTGAATCCAATCAAGCTATTGTTGCACATAGGCACCATTAATATCAGTCTGGCGATGTCACTTTTTACCCAGAAAGCAGAGGTGTGAACGCAACGGCAGCTCAGAAGCTTTACAAATGAAGGGATTTTCTAAATAATAATTAATATTATTATTAATAATACTTGCACTATTCGGAATTCTGTTTACCTGTTCATAAGGTCTGGTCAGCACTGTGGTCATTGTCAGCTGATAGTGAGAAATAGCTTGTTTCTCACATGATGTACTAGATATACAAGGGCCACCTAGGTCACCTTGACTGCCTATAGGAGAAAAAACTAGAACATTGGATCCAACAAACACTGAATGACAAACCAGCAGCTAACACTAACTGAATGGGGCACAGAAAAATTAAACTGAAAGTGAGTTTCTGTTCCCAATTCCATTTGTGTTAGCTGTCAGTTCACTATTCGGTCTATGTTGTATCAAACTGTCTCATTCTTTTTCCTACAGACAGCACTTGGGGACCTCGAACAGGGCTGTCAGTAGAACTATACAGAATTTCTACTTTAATTTGAAATTTAGACTGCACTACAGGGCTCACTTTTTCTTAAATGATGTGATGCATTTTAAAACACCATCAGAACAATGACCAGACTCAAAAAATGGAAAACTGAGGTTTTATTTTATTTCTAAAGCAAAATTAAGTTCATTTTGCAAATTCCATCACAAGTGACTTGACAAAAAGAAAAGAAAAATGGGTCGTATGTACATTTGTCGTAAGACATACAAAAGGAAACCAATCCTGAACATAAATACAGGTTTTATAACAGAAAGTGAGAAGCAGACAGAAGAGGTGGGAGCAGGACATGTGTGGTAAGCAGTTTGCAGGTACACCATTCCTAATGGTCAACATTAGCTGAGCAACAAAGCAATACACAATTGGCTGCCATCTTTAACAAACTGCCGTCTAGTGAACACGGGCTCTCTCTCCCTCTCCCTAGCAGGTGTAGGGGAGCTGATCCCAGTTAGATTAGCGCATGATCAAGATACAGTCTCACACACACACACACACACACACACACACACACTCTCTCTCTCTCTCTCTTGCAGGTGTAGGGGGGCTGCTCCTCGTCAGATTAGCGCATGATCAAGTGGAAGCGGAGGAACCAGATGGCTCTACGAGGCTTCAGGGAGACACTTCTCCAAGACTGCACTTTTTCACCAGCTCCAACCCAGTCTGAAAAATGTATGCAAGATTCCTGTGTGTGTGTGTGTGTGTGGAGAAGACTGAAGGTGATGGCAATGGAGTTTGTTGGGTAGCAGGAGTGTCAGTAGTAGAGTAGAGAATCAGGTTTAAATATTTTCAGCTTTGGAGAGTAGAGAATCAGGTTTAAATAGTTTCAGCTTTGGAGAGGCAGCTAGCAGCTGTGTGGACGGTCACTCACTTGGGGACGTCCACCCGAGACTCCAAAAATGAAAATCATAACAGAAAAAGCTCTAAATGAAACCAAATCAAGTGAGAGGATGAAGAGGCTGATTTGGTTTCGCCAAAGATACTTTAGAATGGCAGGACTGCAACTCAAGAGAATCATGCAGCTGTTTGCTTAGCATGCAAAGGGAGTCGTCGCCGTCTTTTTACATCACGTGTCCAAACCCGGCAAAGCAATGGCCTGGAAATGAGGGCCATTCACTGGGAGAATATAGATAAAGCTTTTCATGAAAAACTGCCCAAAGCTTGACAATCATATCGGGGAAGAGACAGGGAGGCAGAGAGCTTTCATAAATAGATACCATAAGACACTGATGGAAATACTACAACACATCACTGCCTCCATCTGGAGTACTCTAGTAAAGTACTGGGAACTCTTCAGCCCTCCACCCAACAGGGCTGGGAGGACACCTGGCATTGGACAGTCCCATCCCGTGCAGTAAAACAGCACTCGGTAAGGCCTGCTAGTGTCGCCAGACGCCCCCCCCCAAACCACAACCATGCACTTTAACATTCAGTGTGTGCGTACACACACACACACACACACACACAAGGGGAGGAGTCGTGCTTTACAGGAGAAAGCAGCGAAGAATAGCCATGAACTTCATCTTCTCTGAGCCCAATCAGGACGGCAGAGCCACACTGGGTTAGTTTTGGAACAGTGCACTAAGTACAAGCAAATCCATTTTGGATTCATTTTTTGTTCTTAAGATTGTTGCCCTGGAAAACATCCAACTTTGACATTTTTGTTTTTGACTGATATTTCCACAGCCTTTTGGAAGATTCTTCTTTTTTCCACTGGGACTGTATGTTTAATCTACAGGAAGGCCTATACAAATACATGTACAAGCACAATAGATTGTCCAAACCACCCCACCCCCACACTATTAATACAGTTAATAATTCATCATGATATATTTGGGGATTTTAAGAACAAAACAAAACACTGAGAAGGTTTAAAAAATCCAGCAATTTGTGTTTCAGGAAAGGATCAATTCTTCTCAGATTACTAATCCATTTCACTTCTTATAAAATCACCCCTCTCCTATTTCATACGCAGTCATGGGCATATATCCTGCCCTCTCACATAATCTGGTCCTCAAGAACGAAAAGATTAAAGGAATGAAATTACATCACAATTAAGTGTCCTTGGAAAAATAACGAATCTTGATCTCTGTCCTCTGATTAAGGACCAATCAAAATGCTGTAAAGTATACATCACTGGCCCATCCAAACACTGATTGGACAGTCTAACAGACGTAAACAAAGCACAACCAACGTGGTGAATGTGATTGAGACAAAGGAAGAATTCCCTAAAACTTCCCAGTTTCTTCTCGACCTTCCGAGGGCAACGTGAGAACAAGCGGATCAAGCATAGACTTCATCACAGACTCTGTGGTGGGTTTGTTTGCTTCTAGAGTTAGAACACTTACAGTCAAATGGTTCAATGCCCATAAATGCGTCTCTGTTCCCAGACGACCCATCTGATGTCATGTCAGAATGTTCTAGAGAGCCACGAGGCAGCGTGGTCATGGAGACCCAGAGTCCTTTACATTCAACTAACAAAAGACAACACCATGTTCTGTAATCCCCAGCATCCACACCCCCAGTCACACAGAGCAGTGGAGATAAAGGAATTCCCAAAGCAAGCAAACCAACAGAACTTAAATGTCAAACACTAATGAGCTCTTGGGGAGCAAACAAGACCAAGCAACACTGATCTGATCTGCAGCAGAATAAAGTCTCTGGTTTCTGAAGGAGACCTCTAGGCGGACATGAAGCTTTGGGGCTGTGTGTGTGTGTGTGTGTTTCATTAGGGGTGTGTTAACTAGCGGATCGGAGCAGAGCAGAGTGGCGTGGTGACTAGTGGACTGTAGTGGACTGAAGTGGATTAGGGTTGTGTTTAGCTGTGGGAGGACACGTCAGAGGAGCTGCTGCTGTTGCTGTTGGTGGTCTGGGCCCTCTTGATGTACAGGTTCAGCAGCTTCATCTACAGAGAGAACACACACACACACACACACATTACAGTACAAGTACAGAGAGACCACACAGGCAGACACACACAAACACACACATTATACTACCAGGTCAGAGAGAACACACAGGCAGACACACACACATTACAGTACCAGGTCAGAGAGAACACACAGGCACACACACACACACACATTACAGTACAGAGAGAACACACAGGCAGACACACACACACACATTACAGTACAGAGAGAACACACAGGCAGACACACACACACACACACATTACAGTACAGAGAGAACACACAGGCAGACACACACACACACACATTACAGTACCAGTACAGAGAGAACACACAGGCAGACACACACACACAGGCAGACACACACACACACAGGCAGACACACACACACACACACACAGGCAGACTGCTCAGCTGATATGACTCAATACACACAGTACAGTACCAGTAGGCAAAAGTCTTGTGCAAATTGCTGAGTTTTGAACATGAGGTAGGTGTGCGTGTGTGTGTGTGTGTGTGTGTATGTGTAAAAAATGGTTGTGTACCTTGCTGATGTTCGAACATGAGGTAGGTGCGCATGTGTGTGTGTGTGTGTGTGTGTGTGTGTGTGTGTAAAAAATGGTTGTGTACCTTGCTGCCAGTGAGCTGGGCCAGATGAGGCTTGAGTTCCTCTCCAATCACAGAGTAGATGGCCACCAGACAAAACACACTCGCTTTGCGCACACTACTCTCAGTGTTGTCATAGCTCTGCAAATACACACATACACACACACACACACACACACAAAAGGAAAAACCAAGGCTATGATTCAGTTCCCTTTGAAATGACAGTATAATAGCTTTATTTATTTGGGTTGTTTATTTTGGGATGGTGGCCCTCAGCTGGCGACTGTTTCCTTCCTCGATTTCTACCAGAGCTCTCTGTTGGCTGATTTCTACCAGAGCTCTCTGTTGGCTGATTTCTACCAGAGCTCTCTGTTGGCTGATTTCTACCAGAGCTCTCTGTTGGCTGATTTCTACCAGAGCTCTCTGTTGGCTGATTTGTCGGAGGAATCCTAAGCTAATGGCAAGATCCCTGACTGTGATGCTGAGCGGAACCAGCAGGTGGCGCTATCCTGGCTATAGGGAAAGCATCATACTGAGGCATCATGGGCAGACAGTAGATAGTAGTACATAAAGTGAGGTGGTCTACCTGTTTAGTGTTACAGTGTAGGCTTGAGTTGGGACAGGTGAGAGTGTGTGTGTGTGTGTGTGTATATGTGTGTGTACCTGTAGCAGGCCTGGGATGATGTCTGGCAGCAGCTGATGCAGGGACTCCTGGGAGATGCGCTCGATGACCTTGGTCTGCATCTTGATGGCGGCCAGGTTGATGGGATAGTCGGCCGTCTGCACTATGGGACACAGGACCTTAATGCACTGCTCCGGGTGGATGGAGCCAGCCAGGGTGGAGGCCGCCTCCTCCGCCGCACGCACCACCTGAAGGGGGCAGGAGAGGGAGGGAGAATGGGTGAGAGAGGGAGAGAGAGCGTTTGTCTGTTCCAGTATTTCTGCACAGATCACATGCAGCGTCAAATACTCTCATGCAGCCAAAGGTGACGGGGCGGGTACAGATCTCTCAGGTCTGATCTCTAATGGGCCGAGGGGGGGTGGGTACAGATCTCTCAGGTCTGATCTCTAATGGGCCGAGGGGGGCGGGTACAGATCTCTCAGGTCTGATCTCTAATGGGCCGAGGGGGGCGGGTACAGATCTCTCAGGTCTGATCTCTAATGGGCCGAGGGGGGCGGGGACACATCTCTCAGGTCTGATCACTAATGGGCCGAGGGGGTGGGTACAGATCTCTCAGGTCTGATCTCTAATGGGCCGAGGGGGGGTGGGTACAGATCTCTCAGGTCTGATCTCTAATGGGCCGAGGGGGGGTAGGTACAGATCTCTCAGGTCTGATCTCTAATGGGCCGAGGGGGGGTGGGTACAGATCTCTCAGGTCTGATACAGTCCAGTCTGATCTCTAATGGGCCGAGGGGGGCGGGTCCAGTCTGATCTCTAATGGGCCGAGGGGGGCGGGTCCAGTCTGATCTCTAATGGGCCGAGGGGGGAGGGTACAGTCTGATCTCTAATGGGCCGAGGGGAGGGTACAGTCTGATCTCTAATGGGCCGAGGGGAGGGTACAGTCTGATCTCTAATGGGCCGAGGGGGGTGGGGCAGGTACAGCACAGTTTAGCTAATGGCTAATGGTGCGTAGCGAGCTAAAGCTGTCTTCTTTACCTCTTTATGGGAATCTTTATGGGCCTCCAGGGTCTTCATGATGGTGAGTTCTGCATAGTTCTTGAAGCGGGCCGGCTGGTTCCGCAAGACCTCTCTTAGAACCCGCAGTGCCAGGGCCCGGATGGTGTGCTGCAGGAAAGCGTTAACAATTAACAAACAAAAGTGTACGTGAGTGTGTGTCCTGCATCTTACTTTTGTGTGTGTGTGTGTGTGCGCAGTGTGTGTATCCTATGCCTAAATTGTCTCTTAGTGGTGTGTGTGTGTGTGAGCGTATCCTTACATCTTTATCCCCAAGTGTCTCAAGCAACAGTAGCAGCATGGTCTTGAAGTGTTCGTCCCAGACGGCCAGACTGTCCTCTCTGGTGATCTTGTGGAGCTCCAGCAGAGCAGTCCGACGTTCCTCCACCCGATCCCCCAGTGATCCCGAGAGAGCCTTCAGCAGATCCCCTACCAGCTCCAGCTGCTGCCCTGCACCTTGGGGGGGGGGGTTAGCAGTGAGTGGTTAAGCTCATTAATTTGCAGAATCTGACCACCAGGTTCAGGAGCAGCTTCTTCCCCACAGCCGTCACACTACTGAACTCTCTGAACGTCACACTGCACTCTGCTGTTATAGCCCTTGGACTGTACATCTGTACATTTGTATATAGTTATGTACAGATGTATTAAGTATCTCTAGCACATCTGTATATACTTCTGTACATCTGTATATACTTAACACTTCATATATATGTACATAACTATCTCTATTGCACATCTGTATATTGCCCTTTATATTGAATCTATATAGCACATCTGTATATTACCCTCATTATCTCTTCACCTTACATGTATATTGCTCTTCTGCCTAATTATTATTCTGCCTATTTATTATTACTACTCTTATCTGAATATAATTTGTTTTGGACAAACTTCATTGGACAAAAGCACATTATGTAAGCATCCTCACAGTTACTTCCTCAGTGACAAAGCCTCATTGCTCATCAGCGTGGATTGCCTTAAGACAGCCAGCCACTCAGACAGACAGACAGACAGACAGACAGATGACACACACTCCTAGCCTAGCCCAGCCAGAGAAAGAGACAAATAAAGCCAATGTGTTGTGTTGGAAAGGTGTTGTGTTGTGTTGTGTTGGAAAGGTGTTGTGTTGTGTTAGAAAGGTGTTGTGTTGTGTTGTGTTGTGTTGGAAAGGTGTTGTGTTGTGTTGGAAAGGTGTTGTGTTGTGTTGTGTTGTGTTGGAAAGGTGTTGCGTTGTGTTAGAAAGGTGTTGTGTTGTGTTGGAAAGGTGTTGCGTTGGAAAGGTGTTGTGTTGTGTTGGAAAGGTGTTGTGTTGTGTTGTGTTGGAAAGGTGTTGTGTTGTGTTGTGTTGGAAAGGTGTTGTGTTGTGTTGGAAAGGTGTTGTGTTGTGTTGGAAAGGTGTTGTGTTGTGTTGTGTTGTGTTGGAAAGGTGTTGTGTTTTGCGCTGGAAAGGTGATGTGTTTTGCGCTGGAAAGGTGTTGTGTTTTGCGTTGGAAAGGTGTTGTGTTTTGCGTTGGAAAGGTGTTGTGTTGCGTTGGAAAGGTGTTGTGTTGCGTTGGAAAGGTGTTGTGTTGCGTTGGAAAGGTGTTGTGTTGCGTTGGAAAGGTGTTGTGTTGCGTTGGAAAGGTGTTGTGTTGCGTTGGAAAGGTGTTGCGTTGCGTTGGAAAGGTGTTGTGTTGTGTTGGAAAGGTGTTGTGTTGCTGTTCTGGAAAGGTGTTGTGTTGTGTTGGAAAGGTTGTGTTGTTGCGTTTGGAAAGGTGTTGTGTTGACACATGATTGGAAAGGTGTTGCGTTGCGTTGGAAAGGTGTTGTGTTGCGTTGGAAAGGTGTTGTGTTGCACCTGTTGGAAAGGTGTTGTGTTGCGTTGGAAAGGTGTTGTGTTGCACCTGTTGGAAAGGTGTTGCGTTGCGTTGGAAAGGTGTTGTGTTGTGTTGGAAAGGTGTTGTGTTGTGTTGCGTTGGAAAGGTGTTGTGTTGTGTTGGAAAGGTGTTGTGTTGTGTTGGAAAGGTGTTGTGTTGCGTTGGAAAGGTGTTGTGTTGTGTTGTGTTGGAAAGGTGTTGTGTTGTGTTGCGTTGGAAAGGTGTTGTGTTGCGTTGGAAAGGTGTTGTGTTGTGTTGTGTTGGAAAGGTGTTGTGTTGTGTTGTGTTGGAAAGGTGTTGTGTTGCGTTGGAAAGGTGTTGTGTTTTGCGCTGGAAAGGTGTTGTGTTGCGTTGGAAAGGTGTTGTGTTGTGTTGGAAAGGTGTTGTGTTGCGTTGGAAAGGTGATGTGTTTTGCGCTGGAAAGGTGTTGTGTTGTTGTTGGGTGTTGTGTTGCGTTGGAAAGGTGTTGTGTTGCGTTGGAAAGGTGTTGTGTTGCGTTGGAAAGGTGTTGTGTTGCGTTGGAAAGGTGTTGTGTTGCGTTGGAAAGGTGTTGTGTTGCGTTGGAAAGGTGTTGTGTTGCGTTGGAAAGGTGTTGTGTTGCACCTGTTGGAAAGGCTTTGGGGTGCATGATCTTATTTTCACCGCCTTCCTGTCGACGACCTGTGAGGAGAACAGGTGAGCATTTGAGTTAAAGAATATGGAGCCAGAACATGTAGAGTACACTAAATGCATCTGATCTGACCAGAGTTAGTTAACTCATCTGATCTGACCAGAGTTAGTTAACACATCTGATCTGACCAGAGTTAGTTAACACATCTGATCTGACCAGAGTTAGTTAAATCATCTGATCTGACCAGAGTTAGTTAACTCATCTGATCTGACCAGAGTTAGTTAACTCATCTGATCTGACCAGAGTTAGTTAAATCATCTGATCTGACCAGAGTTAGTTAACTCATCTGATCTGACCAGAGTTAGTTAAATCATCTGATCTGACCAGAGTTAGTTAAATCATCTGATCTGACCAGAGTTAGTTAAATCATCATCATTCATCAGTCATCAATGGGCATGAATGCTGACATGAAAGCATTGTCAATATTTTTTACAATCCCAATAACACACACATACTCACATACATGCACACACACACAAACACACACAGGTCTTACACACCTAAAAGGGCACCTAAAAGTCAATAGCTCAGTGGTTAAGTTTGTAATACTGGTGTGTACAAAGGCACTCACCGTCTGTGTGCATACACACACACACACACACACACACACTCACCGTCTTTGAAGTGTTCTGTGTGGTCGTCAAACACGGCTTCTTTGAGGGCGCTGTGGTCGTAGCCTCTGATGGTGTCGCTGTAGTTGTAGGGGTTGTAGGGGTCGCGTGGGCGTGGCCCGCTAAAGGAGCGGGGGGACGGGGTGTTCAGTAGAGACGTCTTGTTGTCCAGCGCCGTCCTACCACCGGTGTCCACCATGTCCACACGCTGCTCTGCCCCAGACAACGCAAAGCCACCCGTCTGACGAGAGACAGAGAAGAGATGAGAAGGTGATTGGCACAGCCTTGTGTTTGTGGAGACTGTGTGTGGGTGAGTGTTTGGATGGATTGTGTCTCTGTGGAGATTATGTGTGTGTGTGCGTGTCTGTTTAGATTATGTGTGTGTGTGTTTTTGTGTGTGTGTTGATTGACAGAGCACTGACCGGGTCGTCTCTCTTCGCCTCTCGTCTGATTGGCTCCAGCGTGTCCTCCTGGCTGCGGAAGCTGAAGTTCTGGATGGCCTCCGTGACGCCACGTAGGGAGCTGTAGATCTCATCAGAGTTCATGTTCTCTGTATCGTACTCCAGCATACTGGACGGAACACACACACACACACACACACACACACACACACACACACACAGTCAGGACAACAAATGCAGTCGAGAGAGACACAAAGACAAACACAGTAAACAAACAACAAACAACACAGTCTCTGAAATAAAGTTTAACAAACAAACAGTCTGGACATGTAAGAACAGAAATCCCCCCCAGCTAGCAGGAAGTGAGGCCAGCAGGCAACAGAGACAGCAGCAGATATGGACTGCATGGGGGGGAGCGGTGTGTGTGTGTGTGTGTGTGTGTGTGTGTGTGTGTGACATGAGGAAGTGAGGTGATCCTTAACACCCTTTACAACAGTGTTGGAAATAACAGCGGTAAAATGCACTTCTGTTACTAATGCAGTTGGTTTTTTCAGTACCGAGTAATCTAATGAGTTACAGTTTCCATCGTTACACCGACATCATTACTGTTAATGAAGTCTCGTTACTATTGCCTAATTAACCTATGTGGCAGCCACAGGCGTGTACATCACACACATTCTATTCTGTTCCTTTAGTTATGCTGAGTTCTGAAAGCACAGATATATCACACACATCTAACAAAACTGCCAGATCAAAACTTTCCAAGATTGCTCCACTATCCGCTGTGATGAACAGCCATCCCAGACAACACTGTGCTGAAGGTCTGAGACATCTCACACCCATGCGTCTCTGTGCTATAAACAATGACCAAAATATGACCATGAAGAAAATATGTGTGTGTCATATGACCATGAAGAAAATATGTGTGTGTCATATGACCATGAAGAAAATATGTGTGTGTCATATGACCACGAAGAAAATATGTGTGTGTCATATGACCATGAAGAAAATATGTGTGTGTCCGTACATTTCAGCCATTGCTAATCTACAGCAGCATCCCACCGTCATGATTCTTATGCCAATTTCCCCTAATCAGATATGAAAAGATTAGCATGCTGCCTATGGTGAGATATCTGCAATAAATAAATATATTCATTAATTAATTAACTATAAATCCTTGATATTAAGGCTGATGTATGACATGCAAGTCAATTCCGTTTTATTATAAATTCTTGAAAATAGCAACAGATCAATAAAAAAATTTTCTTTTTACATTTTCCAAAATAAGTTACTTTAATTACTTTCCCTAGTAACTAGTTACTTTAACAATGCAGTAAAGCAGATTTTTTTTAGAGAGGTAACTATAATTACTTTTCATAAGTAACTTTCTCAACACTGCTTTACACACCATGGAGAAATGACCCCTTACACACCCCCTGGAGAAATGACCCCTTACACACACACACCGGATAAATGACCTCTTAGACACACACCCCAGATAAATGACCTCTTACACACACACCCCAGATAAATTACCTCTTAGACACACACCCCAGATAAATGACCTCTTACACACACACCCCAGATAAATGACCTCTTACACACACACCCCAGATAAATGACTAGCGGACTGTAGATACAACCAGGAACTCATGGTGACAAGACATCATTCATGTACCTTTTTAGCCTCAAAATGAGGCTTTCAAATGCTTGTCTATAGGAGTAGAAAACCTCAGTGCTGGGCTACATTTGCATTTAAGCTCTGAGCAGATCTAAAGCCACTTCCATTCTCCAGTCACTGTTGTAGGGCCAGTCTCCCATTGAGCACCGTAAGGTGAAGCGCCTTGCTCAAGGGCACAACGGTGGCAGCCGGGATTCAAACCCACAATTTTCAGGCAACTAGTTTGCTAGCCAGGTTCCTTAACTGCTACGCTACCACTACCCAAATCTCCCCCTGACAACTTTATGAAGCAGTGCCCAATTCACTGATCTTCTCATGTTCTACCTGACTTTAGAGATGATCAGGTGCTGATCTGATGTGATCTGTGATCCCCCTCTAATCTGTGTAAAATTTCCAGTTTCGGTAGGAAATACAGACTCAAAAGATCATTGTGTACCCATCCCCCCCCCCCCCCCCCTTGACCCACCCTGCGGCCCAGCTGAGGTGTGCGTTACCTGGGGGAGAAAGCGGGGCGTGGGTGCCCCCTGGTGGAGGGAGCAGCAGGGGTGGTGGTGGTGGAGGAGGAGGAGGAGGAGGGTTGGGGGAGCTTAGAGGGGCCGTTAGAACTCCAGCCCCAAACATGACTGGGTGGAGAGATGGAGAGAGGGGTGTAGAGACAGAGGGATGGAGAGGGAGGGAGAGAGAAAGAGAGGTAAGGAGACAGATGGAAGGAGAAAGAGAGAATGAGAGACATATGCCGCAATGAAAAAGTGAAGGTGAGCAGAAAGAGAGAGAGAGAGAGAAAGAGAGAGAGTGAGAGGATGGAGTGTGAGTTACACAGCCAAACGGACGGACAGGGGTGAGGAAGTGTGTGAAGCAGAGGGGGGGGGGGTGAAAGTGTTTGTTTGGCTTCACAGTGAAGAAGAAAATTAAGAGAAACTCACAATCGCATCACCACACAGTGAAGAATACTCAGGTGTTTACACTTCATGTTTACTTGTGCTTGGAGTTGACACATCAGCCCAACTGAAACAAACTGCTGGAGGACACACCGTCTACATGCAGACAAGTGTGTGTGTGTGTGGGGACGGTGCTCTATTATACATGAGAGAGGAGATTTACACACACACACACACACACACTCACACACACACGAGGGCCATTCAAAGCAACACATGCAAATAAGGCTGGGTGAGAGCCCTCCATGTGAGCAGTTAGTTGGAGAGGTGAGTGGACTGGTGTGTGTGTGTGTGTGTGTGTTATACCTGGGTGAGAGCCCTCCATGTGAGCAGTTAGTTGGAGAGGTGAGTGGACTGGTGTGTGTGTGTGTGTGTGTGTGTGTGTGTGTGTTATACCTGGGTGAGAGCCCTCCATGAGAGCAGTTAGTTGGAGAGGTGAGTGGACTGGTGGGTGTGTGTGTGTGTGTGTGTGTGTTATACCTGGGTGAGAGCCCTCCATGAGAGCAGTTAGTTGGAGAGGTGAGTGGACTGGTGTGTGTGTGTGTGTGTGTGTTATACCTGGGTGAGAGCCCTCCATGAGAGCAGTTAGTTGGAGAGGTGAGTGGACTGGTGTGTGTGTGTGTGTGTGTGTGTGTGTGTGTTATACCTGGGTGAGAGCCCTCCATGAGAGCAGTTAGTTGGAGAGGTGAGTGGACTGGTGTGTGTGTGTGTGTGTGTGTGTGTGTGTGTGTGTGTGTGTGTGTGTGTGTGTGTTATACCTGGGTGAGAGCCCTCCATGAGAGCAGTTAGTTGGAGAGGTGAGTGGACTGGTGCGACTGGAGGGGTGGCGAGCAGCTGGGGTCCGTCCAGCAGTGTTACTAGGAGAACCCTGTGATAGAGAGACAGAGAGAAAGAGAGAGAGAGAGAGAGAGAGAGAGAGAGAGGAGAAGAGGGAGAGAGAGAGAAAAAGAAAGAGAGAGAGAGAGGAGAAGAGGCAGAGAGAGAGAGAAAGAAAGAGAGAGCGAGAGAGAAGAGGAGAGAGAGAGAGAGAGAAAGAGGAAGAGGGAGAGAGAGTGCATCAGTGTAGTGCAGTGTGTGTGTGTGTGTGTTTGTACCACAGCAGTGTTACTGGAGTTCTTGAGGTGGTTGTGTGTGTGTGTGTGTGTGTGTGTGTTTGTACCACAGCAGTGTTGATGGAGTTCTTGAGGTGGTTGTGTGTGTGTGTGTGTGTGTACCAAAGCAGTATTGCTGGAGTTCTTGAGGTGGTTGTGTGTGTGTGTGTGTGTGTGTGTGTGTGTACCAAAGCAGTATTGCTGGAGTTCTTGAGGTGGTTGTGTGTGTGTGTGTGTGTGTGTGTGTGTGTACCACAGCAGTGTTACTGGAGTTCTTGAGGTGGTTGTGTGTGTGTGTGTGTGTGTGTGTATGTTTGTACCACAGCAGTGTTGATGGAGTTCTTGAGGTGGTTGTGTGTGTGTGTGTGTGTACCAAAGCAGTATTGCTGGAGTTCTTGAGGTGGTTGTGTGTGTGTGTGTATGTGTGTGTGTGTGTGTATATGTGTGTACCAAAGCAGTATTGCTGGAGTTCTTGAGGAGGTTGTGTGTGTGTGTGTGTGTGTGTACCACAGCAGTGTTACTGGAGTTCTTGAGGTGGTTGTGTGTGTGTGTGTGTGTGTTTGTACCACAGCAGTATTGATGGAGTTCTTGAGGTGGTTGTGTGTGTGTGTGTGTGTGTGTGTGTACCAAAGCAGTATTGCTGGAATTCTTGAGGTGGTTGTGTGTGTGTGTGTATGTATGTGTGTGTGTGTGTGTGTGTGTGTGTGTGTGTGTGTGTGTGTACCAAAGCAGTATTGCTGGAGTTCTTGAGGTGGTTGTGTGTGTGTGTGTGTGTGTGTGTGTTTGTACCACAGCAGTGTTGCTGGAGTTCTTGAGGTGGTTGTGTGTGTGTGTGTGTGTGTTTGTACCACAGCAGTGTTGCTGGAGTTCTTGAGGTGGTTGTGTGTGTGTGTGTGTGTGTGTACCACAGCAGTGTTGATGGAGTTCTTGAGGTGGTTGTGTGTGTGTGTGTGTGTTTGTACCACAGCAGTGTTGCCGGAGTTCTTGAGGTGGTTGTGTGTGTGTGTGTGTGTGTGTATGTGTGTACCTTCTTGAGGTGGTTGTGTGTGTGTGTGTGTGTGTGTACCTTCTTGAGGTGGTTGTGTGTGTGTACCTTCTTGAGGTGGTTGTGTGTGTGTGTGTGTGTGTGTACCTTCTTGAGGTGGTTGTGTGTGTGTGTGTGTGTACCTTCTTGAGGTGGTTGTGTGTGTGTGTGTGTGCCTTCTTGAGGTGGTTGTGTGTGTGTGTGTGTGTGTGTACCTTCTTGAGGTGGTTGTGTGTGTGTGTGTGTGTGTGTGTGTGTGTGTGTGTGTGTGTTTGTACCCTTTTGAGGTGGTTGTGTAGGAGTTTTGTGGCCCCATCCTGAAAGGTCTTGGGCAGAGCACCCAGCAGCATGGTGAACTCAGGAGTGTTGAGCTCAAAGAGAGAGATCAGCACCATCTGAGCGGCCTGTAGAAAACACACACACACACACACACACACACACACACACACACACACACACACACACATACACGAGAGGGACAAAGAGTGAGAGAGAAAGACACAAGAGAGAGAGAAAGCACTGGCTGTGTGTGTGTGTGTGTGTGTGTGTGTGTGTGTGTCACGGTCTGTGAAGAATCAAAGAGGTGCCTGTGTGAGCCCACAAGCAGACTCCTGGGCAGCAGGGGGAACTGTGGAGCTGAAGAGAGGAGTCTGCGTGTGTCTCCTAGCCCTCCTAGTTCATCATTAGTTCTTCATTCGCACACCGTTAGCTAGCCATCAGCACATGCACATTGTGACGTGTGGAAGAACGGAACCAGGAGAGAACCTCCCAAGCAGCTCAGAGATTCAAGAGATTTCACATGTTTCATATCATTCCAGGAGCATTCTGAAAAAGAGATCAGCACTCAGAGATAGAGAGAGGAGGAGAGAGAGAAGAGAGAGGAGAAGAGAGAGAGAATGAGAAAGAGAGAAAGAAAGAAAGAGAGAGAGAAAGAGCTTGTTTTCTGCATGCATGTTGGTCAGATCAGATAAGATCAGGTGAGAGGTCAGAGGTCAGATCAGGCATAGGGCACGCTAACTGTTAAAGCTCAAGTCACCCAGAGTGGAAACAGATGTGTGAAACACATGGGGAGATGTAGTCATGGAAACACTCGAAACACATGGTAACTATGGTTACTATTCCTTCATAAATAATGATAAACTAACCAGGGACGGAGTCAAGGGATACACTCATCAAAACACATGGTTACTATTTCTTAATAAATAATAATAAACTAACACACACACACACACATCTTTGTGGGGTTCTAGGCAGCTAGAGATCAATACTGACAGCTTAGCTAGCAATATATAAACTAACATCCACCCTCAACCATGTGAGAAAGACTCTCGGTTAGAGAAAGAGAGGCAAAGAAATCAGAAGAAAGAGAAGAGGAGCCGCCCATAGAGGGCCGGTTCTGTCGGGGTTGTTGGTCGGCACCACGGGCAGAGAGGAGCAAGTTTAGCAGAGCCGGGGGCTGGGTTCTGGGGTGAAGGGGGGTGGGGTGGGGTGGGGGTTTGTTTCTCTCTACCTGCTTGCATTTCTCCTCCGTGTTACTGTCCGTAGGCAGGGAGAGCATGGAGCCGGGCCGCCCAGCCCAGTCCTCCCCTGCCCAGCTCTGCAGGGTCTGAGGAATTATGGGTAGAGTTTACACACACGTTAGGCTCTTAGGAATCACGGCTAGACTTCAGACAGACACACTGCTCCTGTAGATGAACTTGTAGAGAAAGGTCTAACACAAAACATTGTGTGTGTGTGTGTGTGTTTGTGTGAACGTGTGTGTGTCCTGGGTGTAACTACTGTAAGTCTGCCAATATGGAAACTCGGCCGGCCTGGCAGACAAAGCCACCCTCAGAAACAACACCGTCTCTTTGCTGGCTCTGGGCTTCCTAAAACACTGCGCTCAGAAAACCCAACCGTGTGGTTTGAGTGTGTTTCAAACCCCCGCCTCTACATGCCTCTACATCAATCACAGCCTGCTCAAACCGGAGCATCAAACACAGCTCAGCTCCCCAAAGCCAGAAATGAGCTAAGAGAGATGACAGAAGCCCAAGGACACAAGGACACAAGGGCTAACCCTGAGAGAAGCCCAAGGACACAAGGGCACAAGGGCTAACCCAGAGTTCAGGGTTTGAGGTATCAGGGTTGGGGGGGGAGGGGGTTACTGGGATTCAAACCCATTTCCTCATTTTCCACACACACACACACACACTGGCTCACCTTGCGGACGTCGGAGCTTTTGGGCTCTGTGGTCCACGTAATGATTCGTGAGACGGCCAGCCGCGTCTCACTGGAGTTCACAAAGTCTGTGGGGTCCATCTGGCGGGCTAGAGACTCGATGTACTTCAGGATGGCCACCTTCACCTATTCACACACACACACACACACACACACACACACACAGCTTGAGGGGCCGTACCGCACAGGAAACAGAGCAGAGGTCCAAAACCAGCTTTTAAAGGCTTACTGAGGCACTGTGGGACGCTAAGGGAGGTAAGCCAGTGGTGTGGCCAACATCCCACAGCCATAACAAACACACACACAAACACACACACACACACACACTTTTTACAGAGAGGAGGACTAATGCCATCACTACACCACACTGACAGGGAGAGCGAGAGGGAGAGAGAGAAAAAAGAGAGGAAGAAAAGGAGAGGGAGAGAAAAAGAGAGAGTAAGAATGAAAGACAGAGAGGAAAGGGTAAAAAGAGAAAAGGAGAAAGAGAAAAAGAGGGAAGGAGGTGGGGTAGAGGGGGGGAGAGAGAGAGAGAAGAAAGAAAAGAAGCGAGACGTGCATAAACCTTGAGGTTGGGTGTTTGTGTCTGGTCTACGATAAACCGCATCAGGATGTTGAACTGCTGATCACATGGAAAGGAATCCCTGAGAAGAACACATGGAGGAAGAGAGAGAGAGAGAAAGAGAGAGAGCGAGAGAGAGAGAGAGAAAGAAAGAGAGGGAGAAAGAGAAAGAGAGAGAGAGAGAAAGAGAGAGAGAGGGAGAGAGAGAGAGAGAGAGAAAGAAAGAGAGAGAGAGAAAGAGAAAGAGAGAGAGAGAGAGAGAGAGAGAGGAGGACAGAGGAGAGTTTACAGAGGACAGAAAACACCAGTTTTGGTTAGAAAGGGTATTATGGGCTGGTTTCCTAACATCCTGACTGATTTATCTTGATCTAATCACTTCATTGCCACTGTGGAATGAGAAACAAGTATGGATTAAATATGATATTATGGGATGCTTTTTACAACATTAGTCCTCTTGATTGACTTTTCTATTTGACATCA
>JAIFZK010000118.1:1077500-1150000 GCA_027481765.1 Tenualosa thibaudeaui | reverse complement strand
TCTGCCTCCTGGTGCGCACTCGACCTGAGGATAGAGAGAGAGAGAGAGAGAGAGGGAGTGAGTGAGAAAGAAGGGAGAGAAAGAGAGAGAGAAGAAGTGAGTGAGAAAGAAGGGAGAGAAAGAGAGAGAGAGGAAGTGAGTGAGAAAGAAGGGAGAGAGAGAGAGAGAGAGAGGAGGAGGAGAAGAGCGAGTAAGAGAGGGAATAAGAGAAACATAGACGTGGAAAGAAATGACAAGGATGATGAAGGAGAGACAGAGGTGAGAGAGAGAAATAGAAAGATGAGAAAAACAAGACACCACTGGACCCCAAACACACACACACACACACACACGCTGTCTGTGCTTCCTGAGGTCCACACACACTTTACTGTGTAGGGGCTACTTATGGGCCTATAGGTATGCACTGGTGTCTCTCACACACACACACACACACACACACACACACACACACACACAGGCCTGTCCAAGACTGTCCATTCTTAGTAATGCAAACGCCTTCATTCTCAACAAAACACACAAGTCAACACACAACGTCACCCCAGTGGATGGATGTCAGACAGAAGTGATATCGCTGTCTCCTCTCTAACACTGTAAACTGTCTATGTGGTAAAGCTGTGTTTTATCTCTGTCTCCTCTCTAACACTGCAGTGTCTGACCACCTGTGCAGCGCAATGTGCTCATGACGACACAACAATCAGCTGAGAAACTGCTCTGCTACATCAAAATGAGCAAACTTGACTATCCTGACGGCATTTCACTCATTTTTCACTGAACCACACCTTTACTGTAAGGTCTAGTCCCCTGTCACTCACACTGCTGATCTGTGTGGATCTTAACAAGGTCCCTCTCGACTACAGACTCTTAAGAGAAGAAGAGAAGTTAAGAGAATGCAGTTCTGTACAATTTCCTGTATGATATCTGACTGGTCTAAGACTTTTTAAAACTAACCGTACAATGTACAATTTCTGATCCGAGACGGGTCTCTTGGTACATTTGTGTAATTGAGTTCCAAGTGAGTGTTTGTGTTCAAATTCTCCCCGTCTATATTCCCTTTACATTCTGTCATATTCCCATGAGCCTTTGCTCTGAAGAAGAGGCGGTCAGACCTGATCAGGAGAGAAGAATAGAGACCCCAACAGCATCACACACACACACTCACACTCACACACACACACACACACACACACACACACAGGGCTCCATGCACATATGTACCATGCAGGGTTCCAGTTATTACACACACGTGGCATTAACACACACTACAGTATGGACACACACCTTACGGCACAAAAACCAGGAAGGGAGAGAGGACAGGATTATACACACACACACACACACACACACACACACACACACACACACATATATATATATATATATATACTTAAGGGGTGGACAGGGATATAGACACACACACTTTCACTTGGGGGAGGGGCAGGGGTTATACTGCACACACACATATACCGAGGGGAGGTTGAGGGGTCATGGGGTCATTATTAAACACTGTGAAAGACTTACACACAGATTAAAGAAAACACACACACAGATTAAAGAAAACACACACACAGATTAAAGAAAACACACACACAGATTAAAGAAAACACACACACAGATTAAAGAAAACACACACACAGATGCTTCCTTACCCTCCACTTTACCAGCCGTACCACCATCTTGGGGCACAAGGTGTTAGGAGAAGGACAGGGGGGTGGGGGGTGGGGGTTAGGGTGGGGGTGAGAGGAGGCAGAGGTGGGGGTGAGAGGAGGCAGAGGTGGGGGTGAGAGGAGGCAGAGGTGGGGGTGGGGGTGAGAGGAGGCAGAGGTGGGGGTGAGAGGAGGCAGAGGTGGGGGTGAGAGGAGGCAGAGGTGGGGGTGAGAGGAGGCAGAGGTGGGGGTGAGAGGAGGCAGAGGTGGAGGTGGGGGTGAGAGGAGGCAGAGGTGGGGGTGAGAGGCAATAACAGGAAGAGATTAGAGATCACAGACTCAGACTTCAGCTACAGGAAGCAGGGGGAGGGTGGTGTGTGTTTTTATCGGGGGGGTTAAAAGCACAGAGGATGTTTACAAGAGCTAGTTAGACATTAGAGAGGGCTAGCATTGTTTATAGGGAGTACTGTCTAGGTAGGCAAGGGCTAAAGGTTAAAGGTGAAGATGTGTCTGTGAGTGGGTAAGTGCATGTTGAAACGGCCGCAAACGGCAGTAATGGGGTTCACTCTCACTGCCTGATTGGCTCAGCACTGCACTTGTCAACAAAAATAAAGGAGCTAAAGCCAGCACATTTGAGCAGCTTTTGGGCCTTTCACTACTGTGTCCAATCACTACTGTGTCCAATCACTACCCTGTCCAATCACTACCGTGTCCAATCACTACTGTGTCCAATCACTACTGTGTCCAATCACTACCCTGTCCAATCACCACTGTGTCCAATCACCACTGTGTCCAATCACTACTGTGTCCAATCACTACCCTGTCCAATCACTACCGTGTCCAATCACTACTGTGTCCAATCACTACTGTGTCCAATCACTACTGTGTCCAATCACTACCGTGTCCAATCACTACTGTGTCCAATCACTACTGTGTCCAATCACTACTGTGTCCAATCACTACCCTGTCCAATCACTACCGTGTCCAATCACTACTGTGTCCAATCACTACTGTGTCCAATCACTACCCTGTCCAATCACTACCGTGTCCAATCACTACTGTGTCCAATCACTACTGTGTCCAATCACTACCCTGTCCAATCACCACTGTGTCCAATCACCACTGTGTCCAATCACTACTGTGTCCAATCACCACTGTGTCCAATCACTACTGTGTCCAATCACCACTGTGTCCAATCACCACTGTGTCCAATCACTACTGTGTCCAATCACTACCCTGTCCAATCACCACTGTGTCCAATCACCACTGTGTCCAATCACCACTGTGTCCAATCACCACTGTGTCCAATCACCACTGTGTCCAATCACTACTGTGTCCAATCACTACTGTGTCCAATCACTAACCTGTCCAATCACTACCCTGTCCAATCACCACTGTGTCCAATCACCACTGTGTCCAATCACTACCCTGTCCACTACCCTGATCATCACAGCACTAGTGTGAAAAACCCTTATGATCATCACAGCACTAATGCAAGAGCAAATGCAAAGTCACTTTCAACAATCAATCAACAATGCAGCACATTTCTCCAGTGAGCTAACCAACAGGAGACTGAAAATTGAGTTGTGGCTCTATTGGATTCATTCTGTAGGACTATATCTGTGTGTGTGTGTGTGTGTGTGTGTGTGTGTGGGAGGGGGGGCTGATCTTTTATCTGATCTGATTTTTGTCTCAAAGTGAGCTTCCAAAAATATTACTTCTACCAAATAACCACAACAGAAGATAACCCCACTGTTGCATTGAGACTGAACTGTCTCTGTGTGTGTGTGTACCTAACAAGGCACAGGAGCCAGGTGGCAGTGCACTGTGTGTGTGTGTGTGTGTGTGGGTGTGTGTGTATGTACCTAGCGAGGCATAGAAGCCGGGTGGCAGTGCGTTGTGTGTGTGTATGTACCTAGGGAGGCGTTGAAGCTGAGTGGCAGTGCGTTGTGTGTGTGTGTGTACCAAGCGAGGCACAGGAGCCAGGTGGCAGTGCACTGTGTGTGTGTGTGTGTGTGTGTGTATGTACCTAGCGAGGCGTAGAAGCCGTGTGGCAGTGCGTTGTGTGTGTGTGTACCTAGCGAGGCGTAGGAGCCGGGTGGCAGTGCGTTGTGTGTGTGTGTGTGTGTGTGTACCTAGCGAGGCGTAGGAGCCGGGTGGCAGTGCGTTGTGTGTGTGTGTGTGTGTGTGTGTGTGTGTGTGTGTGTACCTAGCGAGGCGTATGAGCCGGGTGGCAGTGCGTTGTGTGTGTGTGTGTGTACCTAGCGAGGCGTAGGAGCCGGGTGGCAGTGCGTTGGCAGAGCTGAAGGGGGCAGCACTGGGCACAGAGGGCATGCGAGACTTGGCACTGGCTGCGGCATTCACGTCGATATCACTACGGGAACGCTGGAGTGACGAGGAGCCTGGACTTGGGGCCGCTCGTGATGGGACCGCCTTTGCAGCTGGAAGAGAGAGAGACACACACACACACACACACACACACACACACACATTAGAATATTTATACTACAGCCACACACATTCAAGGCAGTGTTCTGATCTGATACTGTATGTACAGAGATAGATTCCTCCTGCAGCCCTGTCACATGAGGCCTGGTCAATATGGCTGCTACACATTCATAGATATTCTGCTGTATATATTGCAGTATCTTCTATGTAACTTTAAAATACAATTTCAAATGTAAATTAAATTAGCAAAATTTGTTGAATTAAAATAATCAAATAACATCCAAGAGATTTTTAAATAAGTACAAAATAAAGAGTTGATTAAACTAAAAGAAATCAGGTGTTAATAATGTCCTCTGAACAGGACTCGTGAACTCGTGAAGACCCAGCTCTTCCAAGAATATCTCCTGGTGTAAACTTTGAGAATGCACTTAACAATTAAATTTCTCTGCACTATTGCACTTTCAACTTAAAATAGTGCAGTTTTTATGTTAGCAATATGCAGTCCTTGTTTGTTCTTTCATTGTGTCGTAGCTTGAATGTTCTCCTCTTTTGTAAATCGCTTTGGATAAAAGCGTCTGCTAAATGCCTACATGTAAATGTAAATGGAACAGCACCCTCAGTGCAGTAAGCCCAGAGATAGATTACCCTGCAGTCATATCCTGTGAAAGAGGAGGCTGTTCTACCCCATTACCTAATGCACCAGTCCACGCTGTGTGTGTGTGTTTGTGTATACTTATGTGTCTTCTGTGTGTGTTTTGGTGTGTGCTTATGTGCTGTTCGTATATATGTGTATGGTTATGTGCTATGTCCTGTGTGTGTGTGTATGTGTGTGTGTGTGTGTGTGTGTGTGTGTGTGTGTGTGTGTGTGTGTGTGTGTGTGTGTGTGTGTGTGTGTGTGTGTGTGTGTTGAGGGGGGTCCTTACTCCTGCCTGCAACACCAAAGCTGCTCTTGGCCGATAGTGGACGACTGCAGGTGAAAAAAGAAAATCTATCAGTAAATAGATGAATGTCAAAGTGCATTACACACTAACACAATAATAAAAATAATAATAATGACAACAATAATATTAATATCAATAATAATAATATAGAAGAATCAGTAAATCTATGAAACATGTCGGCTTACTTGAGGCTTTCCTGGGAGCTGGAGGAGGAGCGATCTGATTGGGGGAGGGATGTGATGCTGTCAGAGCCCTTCAGGTGGGACTGAAGAGCCTTCTGATAGGTCAGTTCCAGAGCCTGGAACAGTTGCTCCGCCTCTCGGCTGAAGTGACCATGGAAACCCCAATAGCACCTGTGGCGGAGCAGAGAGCAGCCAATCACAATTCTGGGTCAGTCAACATTCTAACCCATCTGTCTGTGTGCACACAGGAGACAGGCCCACCCAGCTCCATACAAACTCTCATCACTTCAGATCAGACAGCACTGTTTGTGTGGTTATGTGAGTTTGAGTTTGAGATTGTGTGTGTGTGTGTGTGTGTGTGTGTGTGTGTGTGTTTGTATGTGAGTTTGTGTGTGTGTGTTTGAGATTCCTACTTCCTGGCGACAGAGCGGGCCTCAGAGTCTGCATCATGGACACCTTTCTTGATGATCTCCATGAGAACTGGCACATGCCTGCAGGTAAACACCGTTACGGAACAAGGTCAGAGGTCACACCACTCAAGTTTAGCACACACGCTTTTGAAACATTTTGCTACCCTTTCTATTTAGCACATATGGTTTGGGGGGGGGGGGTTACACGACCAGAAGAAAGACTTTCTCTCTCTCTCACACTTTCACACACACACACACACACACTTTCTCTGTCTCTCTCTCACTGTCTCTCGCGCATACACACACACACACAGTCTCAGTATAGTTAGGGTGGCTGCATTGCTCATCTCTCTTCATAGAAAACACTTTAGGACTGGGCGGTGGAGATGTGTTGCTATGGAAACCCCTGGGCAGAGGCAGAGAAGGCTGCCTAGCCAGTCAGCCTACACACACACACACACACACACCACCTCCAATTAATCCCTCAAAGGGGCTAACAGAGCCGCTCAGATGGAAAGGCCAATGTGTGTGTGTGTGTGTGTATATGTCAGGGACAGTGTGTGTGTGTGTGTACATATTAGTATGTCAGTGTGTGACATTACCAGCAAATATTAAGTCTCGCCACATGGTCCTGCAGTGCCAGAACTGGACAGTTTTCACCAGTGTGTTCATGCACACACACACACACACAGACACACACACACACACACACACACACACACACACACACACACACACACACACCATACTTCCCTAGGCAGCATGTATGCCATTCACCCACGCACACACACAAACACACACACACACACAAAGGCCATATTCACCTCTCCAGTGAGTGTGTCTGCCACTCTTGTAAGATCAGGTCAAGGAACTCATAACAGCGCCTGAGGTGTTCAAAACAAAAGAGGTCAGACATGGATCAACCAGCAGACTTCACACACACACACACACAGACAAACTCACAAACTCTCACACACACAGAGACAAACTCACACACGCACATACAATCACACACACAGAGTATTGTTGCTTACCGTCGGACAGCCACTGACTTGGAGGTGCAGTTGCTGGTAATGATGGGAATGAGGCGTGGGAAGTGGGTGTGCTGCAGAGAGGACACACACACACACACACACACACACACACACACACACGTCAATCACTGTAACCATCAATGACACATGTCTGTCTCCAACAACACACACAGCATGTAAGTAGTGTGTGTAGAGTCTGGGGTGAATAGTGTGTGTTTCCTCAGGCTGTGTAAGTGTGTGTGTACGTGCATATGTGTGTGTGTGTTTGTGTGTGCATGTGCGTGTGAGTGTGTGCATGTGTGCGTTTGTGTGTGTGTGAGTGTGTGCATGTGTGTGTGTGTGTAAGTGTGTGCATGTGTGTGTGTGTGTAAGTGTGTGCATGTGTGTGTACGTGTGTGTGTGTTAGTGTGTGCGTGTGTATGTACACTCACACGCAGGATGAGGCGAATGGCTGCCACTCCGGATGTGGCGATGATCTTGGCGCTGTTGGGCACCAGGTTCAGCAGCGTGGGCATGATGGACTCGGCTCCGTGGTCAAAACGGTTGCCTAGTAACGACGACAGGTGCCTGGTGGGTAATGTAGGCAGGAGTGGGATGGATGGAGAGGGAGAGAGGAGCCTTATTTTCACACCAACATACAGGAACAGTACATTACTTACAGATACTTCTACGGTTTGTTTTGTTTTTTTTTTTACTTGATTTTGTGAGTGTGTGTGTGTGTGTGTGTGTCCATACCCCAGCGTGATGCAGGCCTCTCGGACCACCTGTGAGCGCAGGTCTTTAGCGGAGAGCTTGAAAGCCGGTTCCATCTGACGCAGCTGCTGGAAGAAGCCCTCATAATCCAGAGCACCCGTCAGCAACAGAGAACGCACCTTCTTCAGCTGAGAGAGCACGCACGCACGCACGCACACACACACACACACACACACACACACACACACACACACACACACACACACACAAAACATTTTATTAATCACTACTTCACACAGAAAATGAAAATCAATCAACCTCAAATCACAAAACACCTAATCATGTGTAGGTAACTGAATCTGCCACATCTGCCATAATTATTTCACATTTGAGACGCAACACTCTGGGCCCACTACAGTCTGTGATTGGCTGATCTAGGGCCATTGCAGTCTGTGATTGGCCGAGTTGGGCCATCTGCAGTCAGTGATTGGCTGATTTCGGGTTCTTACCGCGACCACTCGTTGCTCCCAGTCCTGGCGCTCGTCGGACAGAACCTCTCGGATCTTGTTCATGGAATCCTCCAGCTCTCGGCTCGAGTAGATCTGAGCAGAGACATCAGAGATGGAGACAACAGGCTCACACCTGGTTCATTAGGCTCACACCTGGTTCATTAGGCTCACACCTGGTTCATTAGGCTGATGGAGGCCTCATCTAAAATGGCCACCGTGGGTTACTGAGCACAGATGCCCGTACCTGTGCAGTGGGCACGCTAGGGTTGGCACTAATGCCCATAGGCAGGATATGAGATTAGAGATTAGTCTACCTTGCCAAATGCAGGTAAATATTTGCTTTGGCGAGGCCACTGTGAACACAGTGGTCAGTGATCAGTGAACAGTGAACAGTGAACAATTCACACAGGATACAACCACAGCAGGTCCACAAAGAGGTTGGAATATCAGCGCGGTCACGAGCAGTTCACTGCCATAAAACATTTGAAAATGTATCAAGTCATCTGCTCAGGCTTATCTAGGTTTCATTTTTTACTTTTTCTAATTTCTGGTTTTCACCAGTAGTTTAAGTTGCCCATTAACCACATTTTGCTTGGTTGGTTGTCTTGTCTCTCAGGTTTGGGTTTTACACAGGGCATAATACATCACATTACTATTCTCTTTTGCTGACATTCATTTCTATGATGTTACAATTTGTCATACACTTGTACCTGTACTGTGGGCACACTAGAGTTGGCACCAATGATTGTACCTGTACTGTGGGAACACTAGGATTGGCACCAATGATTGTACCTGTACTGTGGGCACACTAGGGTTGGCACCAATGATTGTACCTGTACTGTGGGCACACTAGGATTGGCACCAATGATTGTACCTGTACTGTGGGCACACTAGGATTGGCACCAATGATTGTACCTGTACTGTGGGCACACTAGGATTGGCACCAATGATTGTACCTGTACTGTGGGCACACTAGGGTTGGCACCAATGATTGTACCTGTACTGTGGGCACACTAGGGTTGGCACCAATGATTGTACCTGTACTGTGGGCACACTAGGGTTGGCACCAATGATTGTACCTGTACTGTGGGAACGTCCTCAAAGGCACGGATAAAGTCCTCCTCATCCACAGCCCCAACACTGCCACCTTCTTTACCTGCAGATGGCAAAGGACACACACACACACACGCAGTTATTTTGCTCTCAGAGTGACGTGTGTGACAACACACTCCTTATCCAATTCAGCATTCGTGTTCTATGCTTCCTGCATCCTCCCAGACCCCAAACACACGGAACCAACTCCCACACGGAACCAACTCCCACATAATCAAGGGAGCAGTGAGGGGTTAGGGGCCTTAACCAAGGGAGCAGTGAGGGGTTAGGGGCCTTAACCAAGGGAGCTGTGAGGGGTTAGGGGCCTTAATCAAGGGAGCAGTGAGGGGTTAGGGGCCTTAATCAAGGGAGCAGTGAGGGGTTAGTCACTATATAGCCAATAGTCACTAAGAGTCTATTTATTTCTGCTCTGGGTCCTCCCAAAGATGGCCGTCTGCTTCCTCTAGGGTACTAAAGCTAAAAAACAATGATTTGTGTTGAGGAGGTATAGAGGGAATCAGAGAGACAGAGGAAAACAAGATATTGAAAGAGAGTAAGAGAAGAGGAAAAAAAATCAGGGTCAACGGAAATAGTCAGAGACAGAGACAGAGAGAGAGAGAGAGAGAGAGAGAGAGGGAGAGAGAGGGAGAAATAAAAGATAATATGGGATAGACAAAGGGAAGTGAGAGAGAGAGAGAGAGGGAGAAAGAGAGGGAAAAAGAAGGAAAGAGAAGGAGAAAGAGAAAGAAAAAAACAAAGAGAGCGAGCGAGCGAGAGAGAGAGAGAGAGAGAGAGCGAGAGAGAGAGAGAGAGAGAGAGAGACAGAGACAGAGAGAGCGAGCGAGAGAGAGAGACAGAGAGAGAGAGAGAGAGAGAGAGAGAGAGAGAGAGAGAGAGAGAGAGGAGGAGCAGATGGGAGGGCATGTCTGTAAAAGGTCTGGAATGTGATCCTGAGTCGCTCCTCTAGGCAATCACTGGGGAGAGGATCATCCAAAACCACACTGGTGTGTGTGTGTGTGTGTGTGTGTGTGTGTGGGTAGACAATGCAGTCTGCCAGTCTTGCCCTCATCCTCCATGCCCATGGATACTCCTCATTTATTTTTCATGGTGTGCCCAATGTGTGTGTGTGTATGAGTGTGTGCCCAATGTGTGTGTGTGTGTGAGTGTGTGCCCAATGTGTGTGTGTGTGTGTGTGAGTGTGTATCTACGGAGGCTGTGTGTGTAACTGTGTACCTATGGAGGCTGTGTGTGTGAGTGTGTATCTACGGAGGCTGTGTGTGTAACTGTGTACCTACGGAGGCTGTGTGTGTGAGTGTGTATCTACGGAGGCTGTGTGTGTAACTGTGTACCTACGGAGGCTGTGTGTGTAAGTGTGTACCTATGGAGGCTGTGTGTGTGAGTGTGTATCTACGGAAGGTGTGTGTGTAAGTGTGTACCTACGGAAGGTGTGTGTGTGTGTGTGTGTGTGTGTAAGTGTAAGAGTGTACCTACGGAAGGTGTGTGTGTGAGTGTGTATCTACGGAAGGTGTGTGTGTGTGTGTGTGTGTGAGTGTGTACCTACGGAAGGTGAGAGTATGTATACATGAGTGCCTCCAGTGGTTTGTTAAGAATGTGAGTGTGTATACATCAGTACCTGGAGTCTGTGGAGGTGTTTGTGTGTGTGTGTGTGTGTGTGTGTGTGTGTGTGTGTGTGTGTGTGTATGTGTGTGTGTGTGTGTGTATTGTCATAATGAACACATCCCAGTCTCTCAAACCTCAGTATTGTGTAACGGCCCCAAAAAAAGGGAAAGCACTTCTCAATGACCCTAATGATCTTCAACACACACTCACTCTCTACCTCTGCCTCCATCTCTCTCTCTCTCTCTCTCCTCCATCTCTCTCTCTCTCTCTCTCTCTCTCTCTGCACTCCTCTCTACCTCTGCCTACATCTCTCTCTCTCTCTCTCTCTCTACTGCACTCACTCTCTACCTCTGCCTCCATCTCTCTCTCTCTCTCTCTACTGCACTCACTCTCTACCTCTGCCTCCATCTCTCTCTCTCTCTCTCTACTGCACTCACTCTCTACCTCTGCCTCCATCTCTCTCTCTCTCTCTCTACTGCACTCACTCTCTACCTCTGCCTCCATCTCTCTCTCTCTCTCTCTCTACTGCACTCACTCTCTACCTCTGCCTCCATCTCTCTCTCTCTCTCTCTCTACTGCACTCACTCTCTACCTCTGTCTCCATCTCTCTCTCTCTCTCTCTACTGCACTCACTCTCTACCTCTGCCTCCATCTCTCTCTCTCTCTCTCTCTCTCTCTCTCTCTCTACTGCACTCACTCTCTACCTCTGCCTCCATCTCTCTCTCTCTCTCTCTCTCTACTGCACTCACTCTCTACCTCTGCCTCCATCTCTCTCTCTCTCTCTCTCTCTCTACTGCACTCACTCTCTACCTCTGCCTCCATCTCTCTCTCTCTCTCTCTCTCTCTACTGCACTCACTCTCTACCTCTGCCTCCATCTCTCTCTCTCTCTTTCTCTACTGCACTCACTCTCTACCTCTGCCTCCATCTCTCTCTCTCTCTCTTTCTCTACTGCTCTCTCTCTCTACCTCTGGCTCCATCTCTCTCTCTCTCTCTCCTGCACTCACTCTCTACCTCTGCCTCCATCTCTCTCTCTCTCTACTGCACTCACTCTCTACCTCTGCCTCCATCTCTCTCTCTCTCTCTTTCTCTACTGCACTCACTCTCTACCTCTGCCTCCATCTCTCTCTCTCTCTCTCTTTCTCTACTGCACTCACTCTCTACCTCTGCCTCCATCTCTCTCTCTCTCTCTCTTTCTCTACTGCACTCACTCTCTACCTCTGCCTCCATCTCTCTCTCTCTTTCTCTACTGCACTCACTCTCTAACTCTGCATAAATCTATCTCTCTCTCTCTCTCTCTACAGCACTCACTCTCTCCCTCTCCCTCACTCTCTCTCTCTCTCTCTCTCTCTCCAGCACTCACTCTCTACCTCTGCCTCCATCTCTCTCTCTCTCTCTCTCTACTGCACTCACTCTCTACCTCTGCCTCCATCTCTCTCTCTCTCTTTGTCTACTGCACTCACTCTCTACCTCTGCCTCCATCTCTCTCTCTCTCTCTTTCTCTACAGCACTCACTCTCTACCTCTGCCTCCATCTCTCTCTCTCTCTGTCTCTAGTGCACTCACGCTCTACCTCTGCCTCCATCTCTCTCTCTCTTTCTCTACAGCACTCACTCTCTACCTCTGCCTCCATCTCTCTCTCTCTCTTTCTCTACTGCACTCACTCTCTACCTCTGCCTCCATCTCTCTCTCTCTCTCTCTCTTTCTCTACTGCACTCACTCTCTACCTCTGCCTCCATCTCTCTCTCTCTCTCTCTTTCTCTACTGCACTCACTCTCTACCTCTGCCTCCATCTCTCTCTCTCTCTCTCTCTACTGCACTCACTCTCTACCTCTGCCTCCATCTCTCTCTCTCTCTCTCTACTGCACTCACTCTCTACCTCTGCCTCCATCTCTCTCTCTCTCTCTCTCTCTACTGCACTCACTCTCTACCTCTGCCTCCATCTCTCTCTCTCTCTCTCTCTCTTTCTCTACTGCACTCACTCTCTACCTCTGCCTCCATCTCTCTCTCTCTCTCTTTCTCTACAGCACTCACTCTCTACCTCTGCCTCCATCTCTCTCTCTCTCTTTCTCTACTGCACTCACTCTCTACCTCTGCCTCCATCTCTCTCTCTCTCTCTCTATCTCTACAGCACTCACTCTCTACCTCTGCCTCCATCTCTCTCTCTCTCTCTCTCTCTACTGCACTCACTCTCTACCTCTGCCTCCATCTCTCTCTCTCTCTTTCTCTACTGCACTCACTCTCTACCTCTGCCTCCATCTCTCTCTCTCTCTCTCTCTCTCTCTCTCTCTCTCTCTCTCTCTCTCTCTCTACTGCACTCACTCTCTACCTCTGCCTCCATCTCTCTCTCTCACACTGACACTGACACTGATCAAAATGCTCCCAGGGCAGAAAAGCCAAACTGCACTTTAACAGGATCCAAACTATCACTCCCTCACTCTTTCTCTGTCCGTCACTCACACACACACACACACACACACACACACTCACACACACACACACACACACACACACACACACTCACACATACACACACACACACACACACACACACACAGAAAAAAAAAAACAGGGGAGTATATAGCATAAACAATTCAGTATAATGAAAATAATTAATGCTCTACAACATCATGTTGTGCGTGCGCGCACACACACACACACACACCTCCAGGCAGTCTACTGACATGTCCCCATCATACAGGGCTTCTGATGGGTGTGTATTTCCTGGAAGCCATTGACAAGGACTGAATATCTATTCAATTCAATAAGCTTTATTAGAAACCTAAATCCGGGAATCTAAAGCCGATATTGCAAAAGCATTAATCAAGTAGGCTAATAATAGTAGCATAATAATAGTAGAATAGCAGTAGAATACTAATAGTAGAATAGCGGTAGGCTAACAATAGTAGTATAGCAGTAGCATAATAATAGTAGAATAGCAGTAGGCTAACAATAGTAGTATAGCAGTAGAATACTAATAGTAGAATAGGGGTAGGCTAATAATAACAGCAGCAGAATAATAACCTGACTGAACAGTATTCTGAATACTACAGTCTGTCCTCCATTTGTACCGGTTCCCCTTCCTGTCACTCCCTGTTATCATCCCACCTCCATCTGTACTAGTTCCCCCTTTCTCACCCCTGTCTCTGACGCCACAGAGACTCAGGTCTCTCCCTGTCTCTGAGCCCCTCCCTCCGTCAGACGCCACAGAGACTCAGGTCTCTCCCTCTCTCTAAGCCCCACCGTCAGACACCACAGAGACTCAGGTCTCTCCCTGTCTCTGAGCCCCTCCCTCCGTCAGACACCACAGAGACTCAGGTCTCTCCCTGTCTCTGAGCCCCTCCCTCCGTCAGACACCACAGAGACTCAGGTCTCTCCCTGTCTCTGAGCCCCTCCCTCCGTCAGACGCCACAGAGACTCAGGTCTCTCCCTGTCTCTGAGCCCCTCCCTCCGTCAGACGCCACAGAGACTCAGGTCTCTCCCTGTCTCTGAGCCCCACCGTCAGACACCACAGAGACTCAGGTCTCTCCCCAAACACACTTTGTTTGCTTTTCCATCTGTACAGCTGACTGAGTTTAGACGGAAGTTTTCCAACGTGTATTTAAGAGCAGGCCGGGGCCCTCTAACGAGACACACACACACCAAAGGAAAAAGTACAGTGTATGACTGAGTGAATTTGGATGCCTATATTCACACTGAGCTATGGAGTGAGTAAACAAACCAACAAATGAACAAAAGTAAACAAATAAACAAAAGGGGTGAGCGTGATGTACTCACACACTCTCTCTCACTCACACACACACACACACACACACACACACACACACACACACACACACACACACAATGTGACAGTTCAGTCTCACCCGTGGATTTGGAGCTGGAGGCGGAGCTAGGCCGGCGCATGGAACCTGTGTTGCCAGCCCGTCGCCCTGACGACGCCCCCTTTGAAGACGAGGAACGCCCCCCATCCACAGAGTCATCATCATCGATGTTCTTATCTACAAACACAAACACACACACACACATATACAGTTAGTGGAGCATCCCCATAACTATAGCACACACACACACACACACACACACACACACACACACACACACACAAAGAGGAGAACCCTAAACAGACCCTGCATTTACACAAAGAGGAGAAAACAGCAGCAACTGGGTCAGTCTGCTGCATCAGCTCAGATGGTAATTAAGAGCCTGTGAATTAACCAGGGAGGCCAGCCTTCTGGTCTGCACACACACACACACACACACACACACACACACACACACACACACAGTTTTTCTGCTGATACATACACATGCATTCACACATATAGCACATAGTGTAGTTCTGACACACATGCACAGACACACACACATCCACACCACGTCTGTGAATGCAGTGTGTGTGTGTGTGTGTTGGCGTACGGATTAGATGGATGCAGAGCTGAGCCAAACACCCCTGAGGGGCAGACCACTGGTCAGGACACACACACACACACACACACACACACACAGCTAGTCAAAGCTGAAGGGCAGCCCAGGAATACACACACACACACACACACACACACACAGCTAGTCAAAGCTGAAGGGCAGCCCAGGAATACACACACACACAAACACACACACACACACACACACACACACACACACACACTCACACACACACACACACTCTTGTTGTAGGTAGAGTTATATGCTAGCTCCAGTACCACTGTGGTATTTCCTAAGGAGCCACTGACACTGTGACTATCTGTGTGTGTGTATTAACCTTTTCTATTTGAAGGAGGAAAAAGTGCCATCCTCAACACACACACACCCCACACACACAGGACCAAATCAATCCCCATGAATTATTCACATACTTGACACACACATCACCATTCTACTCACACACCCTGTGCATTCATCATTCCAATGTCTTTTCTGACAATTCCTACCTCACACACACACACACATCATTAACACGTCCCTGACAGAAGCACGAGTGTTCAACAACATCCACCCCCCCAAACACACACACACACACACACACACACACACACACACACACACACACACACACACATTTCAGATAAGGGTACAGAGCCCAAACACTGTAGAAGTGATTTCTACAGCCAAGAACAACCCTAACTGATAGGACAGTGAGTAATATAGAGAAAGAATAAAAGAGAGGGGGAGAGGGAGAGAGAGAAAGAGAGAGAGAGAGACACACACTATGGTCTACACTGTTAGCACACATGCTAACATAGCACCAGATGTTAGCTGGGTAGCAACAGGGAGCCTGTAGAACAAATGGGCACACACACACACACACACACGCGCACGCACACACACACACACACACACACACACACCTGTTCCATGATGTCATCTGTGGACCCTGTTGCTTCAACATAAGCCGATGCAGTTCCCTGCATCTACTGCATGTCACACACACACACACACACACACACACACACACACACAGCCAAAATCCTTCTCTCTCACCACCCCCCTCTCTTTCCCCCAGTCACCCCCAACATCCACCCATCCATGCACGACACACACACACACAATCACGCTCACACGCGTGCACACACACACACACACACACACACACACACACACAGACATAGATACAAACACCATAGCACTAGGTCAAACAGTTTCCTTTCCAAACATACACACACAGACACATCCATACACCATTGCTCTGGTCATACACAGCTCAAAGCAATGTCTGTCCTTGAGCCAGGAGACACATGCGGGCACACACAGACACATACACACACACACACATACACACACACACAAGAAAACAGTGAGACTAGCACAGAGACAGAGCCTGAGAGATGGTGCGGATGGAGAGAGAGAGAGAGATGAAGAGAGAATGAAAGAGATAGAGAGAGATACTGCGAGAGATAAAGATGGAGAGAGTGAGAGAAGAGGAAAAAGAGAGAACGAGAGAGAGGGACAGAGGGATGCTTACAGGCACAGATCCTCCTGCACACCAGTTTCCTCAGCATGCCTTCACGCTCTCCTTCCTCCACGGCCTCCTCATCCCTCGTTCAACACACACGCACACACACGCTAGTCTCTCCCTCTCTCTATTTCACTCTCTCTCTCCCTTCCTCTTCGTCTCTCTGTAGCATGAGGTCTTGCCCCTCCCTGCCTACCCAGTGTCTGCGCATGTCATGTGCTTGCGCGCGCGCGCGTGTGTGTGTGTGTGTGTGTGTGTGTGTGTGTGTGTGTGTGTGTGTGTGTGTGTGTGTGTGTGTGTGTGTGTGTGTGTGTGTGTGTGTGTGTGTGTGTGTGTGTGTGTGTGTGTGTGTGTGTGTGTGTGTGTGTGTGTGTGTGTGTGTGTGTGTGTGTGTCCCTCCATATTGTCTGCTGAGTTGTCAGTCCCCCAGCTCTGCCTCATGGGGGAGGGGGACAGGAGAGGGGGAGGGAGGGGGGGAGAGAGGGAGGGAGAGGGAGAGAAAGAAAGGGAGGGGCAGAGAGAAAGAGAGAGATGGATGGATGGATGAAGCCACTCTTTCAGACACACACACTCCAACACCTCCTTGTCAACGCATTGAAAATGTCCTTGTGGACCAAAGTGCTACACACACACACACACACACACACACACACACACACACACACACACACACACACACACACACACACACACACACACACACACAGACACAGACACACACACAGAAACTGGGTTAAGAGGCAAAGTAAACAGGGCGGAAGGAAATAAAGTTGATTTATTTTGTCTGCCGAGAGAGAAGCATCAGACACAACCTTCTAGGAGAGAGAGAGAGAGAGAGAGAGAGAGAGACTGAGAGTGAGAGAGAGAGAGATAGAGAGAGAGAGAGTGAGAGAGAGAGAGATAGAGAGAGTGAATGAAAGAGATCCATCAGGGTGGGAGGTTGAGGATGCTGAATGCCATGAATGTCATGTGCTTCATCTTTCAGGTTAAGGATGACTGCAGCCACTACAACCTCAGATTAACACTGACTGCAGCCACTACAACCTCAGATTAACACGGACTTCAGTCACTACAGCGTCAGATTAACACTGACTCTAGACAAAACAACCTCAGATTAACACTGACTCTAGACAAAACAACCTCAGATTAACACGGACTTCAGTCACTACAGCGTCAGATTAACACTGACTCTAGACAAAACAACCTCAGATTAACACTGACTGCAGCCACTACAACCTCAGATTAACACAGACTTCAGTCACTACAGCGTCAGATTAACACTGACTCTAGACAAAACAACCTCAGATTAACACTGACAGCAGCCACTACAACCTCAGATTAACACGGACTTCAGTCACTACAGCGTCAGATTAACACTGACTGCAGCCACTACAACCTCCCTATAACACTGTTGCTGTTCCGTTCTAACACTCCATACGACTGTTCAATGTGAGCCCACCCATCCGTCCATTTGAATCATTTTCCACTTTGAGTTGAAACTTCTATCATGGAAACTTCACTGGAGATTGATAGCCAAGCCAATTCTCTAAAGATGAGTATTCTTGTCAAGGTTTCTCCTTTGAAAAATAAGAGCACACACATGTTTTCCTTATTAATTAGACTGATGGGAGTTTTTAAAGTAGGCTAAATAACGAGTTCATGGCTTAATATGCAAAACAAACATTTCCAGCTAAATCAGTCACTCTATATTTACAGTCATTGGCTTCAATCTGTAGTCAGATACAAAGCTATGTCAGCTATATGGGAGGACACAAGTTCAATGTGCTATTTGTCCACTAGATGGCAGTGTGCTCCAAACATGATTCAGCAGCCCATGGCTGAGACTCCGCCTGACGGTGACATCACAATGAAAACAATGACAATGTCATGACAACACAACTTCAGCACTTTCATCTACAGCTAAAACAATAAGATCCTTATGTGATTCACACACACACACACACACACAAATCAGTGCTATATGATCACCAACAGCCTCACTACAACCCTGATAACCTAATCCATCCCTTATCAATGAAGAAATACAACTTGTCATGTCATCAAGACTATCAATTAACCCTCAAAAAACTGGTGTGTGTGTGTGTGTGAGTGTGTGTGTTTGTGTGTGTGTTTATGTAATCCCTCAGGCTCTACTGTTGTAAATTGGTGGGAAACAAGGGCAACTTTTTTTTCATCCTCGTTCGACAAAAGAGAATGCCTGTAAAGTCTGGAATGCTGATCATTACTACATCATTACCACTGTGTGTGTGTGTGCGTGTGTGTGTGTGTGTGTGTCTCTGCTTTGAAGGTTCAGGTAGAAATTCTTCTTCAGTCACATAAACCCACAGCCATCCTTATTACACAGAAGCACAGAGAGACACACATGGCGCACGCACACACGCACACGCACACGCACACACACACCCTGACTAGTTCATTAATATCAAACAACTAGCCTGTTAATCTGGGTTGATGGAAACTGGAGTTCTTTGAGGGCTACTTTTATGGGCCACTTCCCCCAATCAGATTGAAGGGGTCAAGAAGAGGTCAAAGACCAAGTCAAATCTCATGTAGAGGGGCCACATCAGAAGGGCTTAACTCCTGGTGAACATTCTAATGAGTGTGGGAGACCCCATCAGATTACACAAAACATTTACAACCTTGGGCGTGCTCACAGTAAGAGTCAGAAAATGACAGGGCAGGAGTGTGTGTGTGTGTGTGTGTGTGTGTGTGTGTGAGTGTGTGTGTGTGTGTGTGTGTGTGTGAGTCTGCTAGAGGTGCAGTAGACTGAGAACATTCCAGAAGAAAAACCTCTGAGCCCTACACTTCTGGCTGCAGTATCAGGTATTTGGTTGCTCGGTCTTTCCATTTCACACACACACACACACACACACACACACACATACGCACACACATACGCACACACACACACACAGCTGTACACAGTGTTAACTTACACAGGATACACAGGCCCCAAACTGAAATAAAGAGTGGGCACACACACACACACACACACACACACAATGTGAAATTACAGAGAGCTTAGAGTGCTGAGTGCTGAGCTCAGGTGCGTCTCAAAAGACTTCCTGGAAAGACCCAACAGGGACAGAAACACAGAAATCTCCAGTTCCTCCCAATGAGAAAAAGCTGCTTTCCCAAAACATGGCCAGGCAACACATGTCCTACACAGGGGGCAAATCAATGTTGTGTGTTTACAGTATGTGTCTCTCTATGTGTGTATTAAAGAGTATCAATAATCTGTGTGTGTATGTGTGTGTGTGTGTGTGTGTGTGTGTGTGTGTGTGTGTGTGTGTGTATATGTGTGTGTGTGTGTATGTGTGTGTGTGTGTATGTGTGTGTGTGTGTGTGTGTGTGTGTGTGTGTGTGTGTGTGTGTGTGTGTGTATGTGTATGTGTGTGTATGTGCGTGTGTGTGCGTGCGTGTGTGTGTGTATGTGTGTATGTGTGTGCGTGCGTGTGTGTGTGTGTGTATGTGTGTGTATGTGCGTGTGTGTGTGTGTGTGTGTGTGTGCGTGCGTGTGTGTGTGTGTGTATGTGTGTGTGTGTGTGTGGAGGTAGAAGAACAGTTCAGCTACTGGGTGGTTGCATGTTTCCCCGCTTCTCCTGACCCTGTCAAAGTGTCCTTGAGCAAAACACACTGAACTCCAAACTGCTCACGATACATGGCAGTCTTGGCCTCGATGTGTGTGTGTGTGTGAATGGGTGATTGTGAGGCAAATTGTAAAGTGCTTTGAGTGGTTGTATGAGTGAAAAGGTGGTCTATAAATGCAGTCCATTTGACATTTACTATGTGTTGGCTTATGTGTATGTGTATGTGTGTGTGTTGGCCTAAGTGTATGAGTACGTGTGTGTGTTGGCCTAAGTGTATCAGTACGTGTGTGTGTTGGCCTAAGTGTATGAGTACGTGTGTGTGTTGGCCTAAGTGTATGAGTACGTGTGTGTGTTGGCCTAAGTGTATGAGTACGTGTGTGTGTTGGCCTAAGTGTATGAGTACGTGTGTGTGTTGGCCTAAGTGTATGAGTACGTGTGTGTGTTGCTACCTGCATACTTGGACTGTCGTCTATGCAGACCTAATCCTTTCGAGTGTACTGCACATGTGCATTTGTGTGTGTGTGTGTGTGCGCTCGCATAGTCTTGGCTAGGGTGGTGTGTGTGTGTGTGTGTGTGTGTCTGTGTGTGTGTGTGTGTGTGTGTGTGCATGTGTATGTATGCATGCGTGCATGTGTCTTAGCCAGGGTGCTGTGTGTGTGTGAGTGTGTTCAATGTGAAACCCCCCAGGCTTAGCTTTAATAGTATAAACAGCATTCCTAAGCTAACTCCACAGCACCCTGGGGTCCATGACACACCAAGAGAAGGTCACATGTGCTCAGACACACACACACACACACACACACACACACACACACAGTGGAGTGTTTGGATCTTGTTACATCTGGGCAGTGGCATCATGACTAAGAACTGGACGACAGCCCTTAAGGCCGAAGGTTCCTCTGACACAGCAGATCATATTCAAAACAAAACACACACACACACACACACACACACACACACACACACTTACACCTACATGACGCAACCAGGTTCTTACATATCCAAAGGCTTGAGCAATACCAACCAAGTGTGCTGAAACATGTAGTTAATGATGTGATCACAGCGTGTGTGTGTGTTAGCACCCAGGACATGCATTAGCACCCATGCGTTAGCACCCAGGACATGGATGTGCACCCAGGACATGTGTTAGCACCCAGGACATGTGTTAGCACCCAGGACATGGATGTGCACCCAAGCGTTAGCACCCAGGACATGCGTTAGCACCCAGGACATGGATGTGCACCCAAGCGTTAGCACCCAGGACATGCGTTAGCACCCAGGACATGGACGGGCATGCTTCTTAAAGCATTCACACAGCATCAGGTCATAACGCTCACAAAGAGACTTTTGGGCTCAAACTTGTCATATTGGCATCTGGAGCCTCCCCCAGGGCCTCTGTCAAATGACACACACTCTTAATAATACACTCTCATCACTCACTCATGACCTGCAGACAGACAGCAACATTGTGTGTGTGTGTGTGTAAGAGAGAGAAAAACAGATAGTGTTATTGTGTCCTTGTAGTTCACCTATAATTCCCCAGGGCCCAGTAGCTCCAAACATGCCATCTATCTTCCCACTCTTTCTGAACAGGCAATACCCAAGTCACCTATGGGGTCCTCAAGGGATGTCAACAACCCCGTGGCAGCCTGAGCAGATACAGGACCTCATTTGTGAACCACCTCTATCTCATTATTACTGAGGAGCACTCTCTCTCTCTCTCTCACACACACCCTCCCATTTCTATCAGTATTACTGCAGAGTTCTCTCTCTTTCTCTCTCTCTCTCTCTCTCTCACACACACACACACACACACACACACACACACACACACACACACACACACACACACACCTCTCATTTGGAAAGCACCCAAGGAAAACACTTGCATGGGGTGCATTCGTGGGAAATCTCTGTAGTGACAGTACTTGCAACATGGTTCAGCTTCACACTTCTTATAGAAGGAGAGATGGATTGTAATCTCAAGTTTACTCATTTCTATCAATGATAATGTTAATCAGCAATATGCTACATTTGACCTGAAACGCCTGAAACAGAAAACACTGTGTGTGTGTGTGTGTGTGTGTGTGTGTGTGTGCGCACTGCAGCAGAGGTGGTGCCGGCTCCCACTTGAGGCTGAGCTGAGAACCTGAAACCCGAGCCGTCAGAGAGGCGTCAGCAGGGATCTCGTTTCAGCGCTAAGCCTGACCAACAGAGCCTCACACCGGGTTCTGTTTTCAGAGTCCCTCAGTGACACCAGGCCGGTCGTCCTCACATGGACCCCACGGGACTACATTGCAGCGAAACAAATGTCTCTAACACACACAAGCACACACGCACACACACACCTCATGAGCTGAACCCCAGTGTCTCCCCTACACCCTTGGCCCTGAACCCTCAAATACTTCCCTGGTGTGAATCTTCATGATTGGCTGATTCATGTTTCCAGTGAAGTCTTTGAGGGTTCAAAGCTTAAGGACACTAGCATTCAGACAGCGCCGTCTCACAGACGTTCCATCAATGTCTGTCGGCCCTTTCCCGAAGCCACTGAAACTAGATCAGGGCCAGTTCTTAAAGCCACGGAAACTAGATCATCAGGGCCGGTTCTTAAAGCCATGGAAACTAGATCATCAGGGCCGGTTCTTAAAGCCACGGAAACTAGATCATCAGGGCCGGTTCTCTGGTGCTGGAAACTGGAGAGCAAGTGGAGAGTGAGTGAGAAATACACTCTTGGGCCGAGCAACGCCCCAGACCCACATACACACACACACACCTCTTGTCATTTTCTCTCCATCGCAAATATTCTCTCTCTTCCTAAAAGCGCTCCCTCTCTCCTTCTCTCTCTCATGCGACCAATTCAACTCTTTCTAAAAGCGTTCTTTCTCTCTCGTTGGGTCAGTTAAACTCTTTTAAAAGTCGTTCTCTGATGGCATCCAGCTGAATTAGTCACTCAGGGTGGCATTGTGCCTAGTGGGACTCAGGACTGGCTGGGCAGGAGGCCTCCTCTCCCTCCTACTGCTGGCGCAGCCCTGGCCCGGCCCCGGCCCAGCCCCGGCCCCGGCCCAGCCCCAAGCAGTGGGCACCTCACAGGGGTGTGGGGTGAAGAAAGAAGCCGAGCGGAGCGGAGAGGTCTATTCAGACCAGGCAGCGGGCATTGGGAGGGGGGCGGCGGGTAAAAGTGGAGGGGAGGGGGCACAACAAAGAGAGCATTCAGCCCACTTGCCATGAAGTGCTGTGACCTTCTCGGACTGTGCTGTGTTGGGGAGATATGCAGTCAGGGGCATGGCGCTGGGCGCTGGGGCCGTGTGCCACCTGCAAACCCCACTCCCCTCTTGGTTGGCACAGCCTGAGCGCACAGTCACACGGCACTCCACAATAATATTTCAATGCAGTCCAACGGAACATTCTAGAGGGCTGCAGCCAGCATGAACTGGAACGGCACATTCCACAAGAACACTTTCACAACAACAAGTGCATGCCCCCCCCACCCCCCCCCCCCACACACACACACACACACACTCACTCAGCACCTGTAAATGTAAGAGTTCCCCTAAGAAGTCCTCTATAAGCGCCACCTGAATGCTCAGACACACAAACGTTTAAGAGGAGATTTGAAGTCTCTTACATAAATCAAGCAATAAGCAGCTCTTGGAGGTGTTATGCAAGAGGGAGGAGTTACAATCACTTCATTATTTCACACTGGGACACTCTCTGGTCAGCAGTACACACTGGGGCGTCGACAGAGACAGAGGGCACCCTGGAAAACAGCATGTTTGAATGCCATCACAAATGATGGCCTTTAACACAGTCTCAACAGTCTCAATCCTTAGCGGAACGTGGAGTGTGTGGTTCCCCTGTGACACGGACCCCCGGCAGAGAGTCTCAGGCTAAGTGGTCACAAGGAGTCTCATTAAAAACATCCTGACACAAGAAACGCAATGCAATACAGTGAACCAAAATACACCAGCTGAGCACACACACACACACACACACGCACACACACACACACGCACACACACACGCACGCACACACGCACGCACATGCACACACACACACACACACACACACACACACATGCACACACACACGCAAACAAAACACACACACAGACTTTAAAACAACCCCCCTCTACACCTGACATTGAGACACCCCTCACTTGTCTATAAATGGGTCACCTGTTTGACAGACACACATACACACACACACACACACACACACACACACACACACACACACACACAAAACACACACACACACAAAGTCAAATTGCAACCAAATTCTTACCTTCCCCTGTTGTCATGATGGCAGACTTGCAATTGAGAGTGAAAACAAATCGCTCTCTCTCTTACTCCAAGTACCTCTTCACCCTCACCCTCTCTCTCTCTCTCTCTCTCTCGTTTCTCTCCTCCTCCTCCTCGGGTCTTGTGACTGCACACAGAGCGACTCCACACCACTACTCTCCAAAATAAAAGTCCCCACTCCCCTCCTCCTCTCCTGTGGAATATCAGTCTTTTCGTTTGCAGCAACTGTGTATGTGCACTTCTTTCCCTCTCTCCTCCCATTCCCCTCTCTCCTCTATTCTTTCTCTTCTGAAGCCCAGCTGGGGTTTCCACTTTTCTTGGTGTTTGGTATTCAGGTGCTGTTGAAGTCTGAAAGAGGGCTCTTTGAAGTGTGTGTGTGTGTGTGTGTCTGTGTGTGTGTGTGTGTGTGAGTGTGTGTGTGTGAGTGCAGAGTGAAGAATGGTGTATGTGTGTGTGTGTGTGTCTGTGTGTGTGTGTGTGTGTGCAGAGTGAAAAATGGTGTGTGTGTGTGTAGCAGTAGTAGTAAAGTGTCTTTGTTACCCTTCCAAAAGGGTACTACAAGAAAAAACAACACACTGTGGACAGAAAGAGATTGTCAAACTCCAGAGATGGAGGTATACAGAGAGGAAAGAGGGGGAAAGAAACTGAGAGAGAAAGAAAGAAAGAGGGAAAAGGGGACAAACAAAAAGATAGAGAAGAGAGCTGGGATAAGCCAGGGGAAAGGAGGGGATAATTGAGGCTGTGTAACCACACACACACACACACACACACACACACACACACACACAATCAGAGGAGTTTGATCAGCAACAGACTCCGGTCCTTCATCCCTAGGGCCATACAGCTGTACAACAGCACACAGAAGGTGCTGAGCATAATGGACTGGACTGCTTGATCCCACACACACACTCACACTCATATGCCGTCCCTGGTGGTGACTATACTACTATGGACAACAGTATACTACACTGCCTTGATAACTAAATGACTCCTTTACAACATTGGACAATCTTACTTACTCTTACTTGCTTTTTTTTTTTTCGTTCAGTTAATGTTGTCTGAATGCAGATGTGTGCAATATGTTTGATCTGTTTTTGTGTATTATGTGTATTATTGTGTATTATGTGTACTATGTGTACTATGTGTATTATGTGTATTATGTGTACTATGTGTATTATGTGTACTATGTGTACTATGTGTATTATGTGTATTATGTGTATTGTGTGTATTATGTGTACTATGTGTACTATGTGTATTATGTGTACTATGTGTATTATGTGTATTATGTGTATTATGTGTACTATGTGTACTATGTGTATTGTGTGTATTATGTGTACTATGTGTACTATGTGTATTATGTGTATTATGTGTACTATGTGTATTATGTGTATTATGTGTACTATGTGTATTATGTGTATTATGTGTACTATGTGTATTATGTGTATTATGTGTATTATGTGTACTATGTGTACTATGTGTATTGTGTGTACTATGTGTACTATGTGTACTATGTGTATTGTGTGTATTATGTGTACTATGTGTACTATGTGTACTATGTGTATTATGTGTATTATGTGTACTATGTGTACTATGTGTACTATGTGTATTGTGTGTACTATGTGTATTATGTGTATTATGTGTACTATGTGTACTATGTGTATTGTGTGTACTATGTGTACTATGTGTATTGTGTGTATTATGTGTACTATGTGTACTATGTGTATTATGTGTATTATGTGTACTATGTGTACTATGTGTATTATGTGTACTATGTGTACTATGTGTACTATGTGTATTATGTGTACTATGTGTATTATGTGTATTATGTGTATGCTGCTGGACACCTTAATTTCCTTTGGGATCAATAAAGTAACTTTACTCTAATCTACACACACACACACACACACACACACACACACACACACTGTCGATCGATTAATTGATTAGTTTATTAGCTGATTGAGAGTTCAGGAGAGAGTGGGGGAGAAAAGCCCAAAAGTTAAGACCTGCTCAGCCAGCCCTGAAAATCCAAACTCCAAACAGACCCTTCAGATACCCCTCTGGGGACAGAAGACAAGAGAGGGAGGGAGGGAGAGAGAGAGATGGAGAGGGAGAGAGGGAGAGAGAGAGAGAGAGAGAGAGATGGAGAGGGAGAAAGGGATGGGGGGTGGAGAGAGAGAGAGAGAGAGAGAGAAAGAGCAGGAGACCCAGTTCCCATATTAATCACATCCAACCAGCTCAATACTGACGTTAGTGTGTGTACAGGGAGGCCTCCTGTCGATAAAAGCTCACAGTGTGTTTTACACACACACACACACACACACACAGAAATATGGGAAACCCTACACTAGGATCAGTGAAAGGGTATCACAGGGACACACAGACACACACACAGTAGTCACATAGTCCTTAGACGTCCTGTCCCTTGACTGATCTTGACCTACAGGTTCGACAACACACACACACACACACACACACACACACACACACACACACACACACACACACACACACACACAGTAGTCACAAAGGGCCCTTAGACATCTAGTCCCTATGCTCCATTCTAGTGTTAAACCTCTTCTCCCTAATTACCTGACCATCCTGAGCAGAACACACACTCAGACTCAGTCAAGTTTCATTTCAAAACAACATGAGACTACAGCAGGGTAGGCAGGGTCTCTCTCTCTCTCTCTCACACACACACACACACACACACACACACACACACACACACTGGAGAGAGAATAACAGCATGGCCTCACCTGAGTGTGTGCTGAATGTTGAACCCTACCTGATGTAGGGTTCCTACTACTGATAACTACCACCTGCTGTGGCTTTCTCCACTGACACACACACACACACGCACACACACACACACACACACAAACACACACACACACACACACACACACACACACACACACACACACACACAGCCCCTTCCTGTGCAAGGTGTGCTCGGGGGCAAGGGGTGCTGCCTCATCGGGGTTAGGCAGATGGCATACCTGCTCTTCACCAGGTGTACATAACACACCTGAGGCAAACACTTTCAAATCTCAAATCACATTCTGATATACCTGCCTACCTCACTGATGGGCTGCGACCATACACTAGTGTGTGTACACAGGAAGAAGTTTGTTTACATCTTCCACAAGTCCACACAACACAACACACCGCAACCCACCTCAGTACACCTGCATTTACACACACACACACACACACACACACACAGGAGACTAGAAGAGGAGAAGTGCCACATACACACACACACACACACACCACACACACCACACACACACACACACACACACACACACACACACACAGGAGACTAGAAGAGGAGAAGTGCCACATACACACACACACACACACACACACACACAGGAGACTAGAAGAGGAGAAGTGCCACATACACACACACACACACACACACACACACACACACACACACACACACACACACACAGGAGACTAGAAGAGGAGAAGTGCCACATACACACACACACACACACACACACACACACACACACACACACACACACAGGAGACTAGAAGAGGAGAAGTGCCACATACACACACACACACACACACACACACACACACACACACACACACACACACACACACACACACACACACACACAGGAGACTAGAAGAGGAGAAGTGCCACATACACACACACACACACACACACAGGAGACTGGAACAGGAGAAGTGCCACACACACACACACAACACACACACACACACACACACACACACAAACACACACACACACACACACACACACAGGAGACGAGGGGAAGAGCCACATACCCACACACACACACACACACAGAGATGAGTACACACACACACACAACAGTAAGACGAGATGAGTACTCACCAGCAGAGAGAATCATATTTCCTGATCTTTGGACTTCATCAAATTTGCTAAAAATGACATTCAAGCTGCAGAGAGAAGAGAGAGGAGAGTGTGTGAGACTGAGAGGAGAGTGTGTGAGACTGAGAGGAGAGTGTGTGAGACTGAGAGGAGAGTGTGTGAGACTGAGACTATGCAGTTATGTCAGTCATCCACTCCCTCCTCATTGGTCTGATTCTCTTTCTCTGAGGCTCCAACATGTTTCAATGTCTCCACAGCAGCAGACAGGACAACCTGTGCTGTTCTCTCTGTGCTTCACATGCCCCCCTGGTGACTCACTGAGCCCTGTTACTGGCCCCGTTTACCAACACCCAACCACACACACACACACACACACACACACACACAGCCACACACACACACAGCCACACACACACACACACACACACACACACACACACACACACACACACACACACACACACACACACACACACACACACACACACACACACACACACACACACACACACACACACACACATACACACACACACACACACACACACACACACACACACACACACACACACACACACACACACACACACACACACACACACACACACACACACACACACACACACACACACACACACACACACACACACACACACACACACACACACACACACACACACACAGCCACACACACACACACACACACACACACACACACACACACACGCACGCAAGCACACACACACACACACACACAGCCACACACACACACACACACACACACCTGAGCATCACATTACACCCCCGCCCCATAAAGAATCTCATCACACACTGTTAGAAAGAAAAAGCTACTGGTAACAAGACTCTGAAGTTATGGCAAACATCAAACTTGAAGCAACAAAGTAAGCTTTACTTTTTCTTTTTCCCACTGTGGTGTGTGTGTGTGTGTCTGTGTGTGTGTGTGTGTGTGTGTGTGTGTGTGTGTGTGTGTGTGTGTGTGTGTGTGTCTTCATGAATGTAAGCCATGCTATAAACTCACATTATTTGTGCAGCTCGACTCAACGAAACAACACAAATAAAACTAAATTCCACACACACACACGTTTACACGTAACAGCAGTTTACTAAACACTTCTAATGAAATCAGATCAGATCAGATCAGTCAGATCCGGATTTTATGAGAAACGAGACTGAAGAAAAGAATCCTTTAGTTTTACATGCATTAATATGCGATAGGGGACAGACTCCCCTATGTGTGTGGAGGGGTTCTGGGACGGGGATTAAAAACCCTGTGTGATGGATTTGCAGGTTTGTGTGTGTGTGTGTGTGTGTGTGTGTGTGTGTGTGTGTGTGTGTAAGAGGCTGGAAGGGCAGCAAGTGAATAATGCTTTGTGCGTGCTACATACTACAATGTATGTATTTCTTTTATTTGGAATATTAAATTTTTGCTCCATCAAATTATTAATTATTATTTATTTTCATAAAATTATTGCTCCAATAATTACACCTGATTTTAATTTGAGGTTCTATTGCTCAGCCATCATAACAAAAATCAATATCGTCAATATGAGAGAATCTCATAATCTAAGGGTTTACCATATCGCCCTACCGACTGTTACCATATCACCCTACCGACTGTTACCATATCACCCTACCGACTGTTACCATATCACCCTACCGACTGTTACCATATCACCCTACCGACTGTTACCATATCACCCTACCGACTGTTACCATATCACCCACCCCTACCGACTGTTACCATATCACCCTACCGACTGTTACCATATCACCCACCCCTACCGACTGTTACCATATCACCCTACCGACTGTTACCATATCACCCTACCGACTGTTACCATATCACCCTACCGACTGTTAACATAACACCCTACAGAAGGGTACCATATCACCCTACCGACTGTTACCATATCACCCACCCCTACCTACTGTTACCATATCACCCTACCGACTGTTACCATATCACCCACCCCTACCGACTGTTACCATATCACCCTACCCTACCGACTGTTACCATATCACCCTACCGACTGTTACCATATCACCCTACCGACTGTTACCATATCACCCTACCGACTGTTACCATATCACCCTACCGACTGTTACCATATCACCCTACCGACTGTTACCATATCACCCTACCGACTGTTACCATATCACCCACCCCTGTGCTATGTGATTGTGTGTGCTAAGTAACTAACAGTGTTAATTAAGAGTATTTATACTCCTTTGATCCAGTGAGGAAAATTCAGTTTCTGCACTTTCAGAATAACTGCACTGTAATGATATGTCTGCTACGTGTGTGTGTGTGTGTACAACTGCGTACCGGGACTGAGGAAGGCCCTTTTTTCCCAGGTCCACGCGCACCCTCTCCCCCACGTGTCTGTAGATTTCCACCAGGCAGTTCATGGCCCCATCACGGACCTGCAGGGAAGGAGAGGACACCATCACTAGTGCTTGACCCCCATCACTGGGCTGATTTATGATGGACACCATCACTAGTGCTTGACCCCCATCACTGGGCTGATTTATGATGGACACCATCACTAGTGCTTGACCCTCATCACTGGGCTGATTTATGATGGACACCATCACTAGTGCTTGACCCCCATCACTGGGCTGAACTATGGAAGTCTATGGATGGAATGAGAAGTTTTCAGGCATTGGTTCACTATTTCTATTCCACCCCACATTAACGGCACACACTGAAAATAAATGTTTCTCTTCTATTTCTCTTCTATTGTTATAAATGTTTCTCTTCTAATCAGCGCCTCCATGGATGTAGTGCACTGGCTAACTACTGGGTTTAAGGCATTATCTATTACCTGCTGAATAAGACACATAAAGACAAGCTACTGGCTGCTGCTTTGTTCTGGTTGGGATAGCTGCCTTGGCAATATGGCAATACCTTCATCCACCACCAGGGGTCTCCTGTGCTCCTAAGTAATTCATGCTAATTGCCATCATACACAATGTGACCCAGATGTTCTACCCACCTGACTGGTTGGGTCCCCCAACAGATTACATATGTGAGGTACTATTTTGCTGAGAGTGAGGCCCTGGGCTCCGTAGCTGAAACAGAGAGAGAGAGAAATCAGCTTTACAGTAAACAAATGTAATTTAGTTTGGTAAATGTTTCTGAAGTACCACTGCAAGTCAGGAGTGTGTTGGTGTTGTATACTAATCAGGAGTGTGTTGGTGTTCTATCAGGAGTGTGTTGGTGTTGTATACTAATCAGGAGTGTGTTGGTGTTCTATCAGGAGTGTGTTGGTGTTGTATACTAATCAGGAGTGTGTTGGTGTTCTATCAGGAGTGTGTTGGTGTTGTATACTAATCAGGAGTGTGTTGGTGTTCTATCAGGAGTGTGTTGGTGTTGTATACTAATCAGGAGTGTGTTGGTGTTCTATCAGGAGTGTGTTGGTGTTGTATACTAATCAGGAGTGTGTTGGTGTAGTATACTAATCAGGAGTGTGTTGGTGTTGTATGCTAATCAGGAGTGTGTTGGTGTTCTATCAGGAGTGTGTTGGTGTTGTATACTAATCAGGAGTGTGTTGGTGTTCTATCAGGAGTGTGTTGGTGTTGTATACTAATCAGGAGTGTGTTGGTGTTCTATCAGGAGTGTGTTGGTGTTGTATACTAATCAGGAGTGTGTTGGTGTTCTATCAGGAGTGTGTTACTGTTCTATCAGGAGTGTGTTGGTGTTGTATACTAATCAGGAGTGTGTTGGTGTTGTATACTAATCAGGAGTGTGTTAGTGTTCCATCAGGAGTGTGTTGGTGTTCTATCAGGAGTGTGTTGGTGTTCTATCAGGAGTGTGTTGGTGTTCCATCAGGAGTGTGTTGGTGTTCCATCAGGAGTGTGTTGGTGTTGTATACTAATCAGGAGTGTGTTAGTGTTCCATCAGGAGTGTGTTGGTGTTCTATCAGGAGTGTGTTGGTGTTCTATCAGGAGTGTGTTAGCTTTCGGCTGGGTACAGTACTCGGCCACCCTTTTTTTCCAGTGGTACGAGATGGGTGAGCAAGATTTAGCATTTATTTGTGTTTTGATCTGTAGTTTAGCTAGAGTTGGTTTTAGCCAAAATCATAAAACATTAGCTCTTTTGTAGACATTGCTATGGCACCCTTGCTAACGTTGCCATGTTTTGTTTAGTATGGCAGCGAACTTCAACATAGGCTCATAAACTCTCAATACTGTTCATGTGGTTAACCTTTGTCAAGTTCATGCAGAATCAGACTGTGCAGGTGTCTTAGTTTACTGAGCCTTCCTTTTCTCTGTCCACGGCCAAATACTGATTCAGAATTATTAGCATTTTCAGAAGAGACATGGTGTTCTGTTTTGGCTAGTATACACCATTCTTCTCGCAGCTACATTAGAGGGGTCAAATCTAAAGACAACAACCTGAGGAAGGGGGTTTAAGTGTGAAACAGTCCATAATAAAAAGAATAAGAGTTTTATGAGAATTTTTTTCCTAAACTGGACGAATACCGATTGTCTCAGTATAGCACACCGTAAGTCAGAAGTGCTTGTGTTGTACACTAGTCAGGAGTGTGTTGGTGTGGTATACTATTTCAAGTTTGGAGTGTGTTGGAGTGTGTTGTGCTGTTTGGAGTGTGTTGGTGTGGTATGTTGTGCTATTTGGAGTGTGTTGGAGTGTGTGTTGTGCTGTTTGGAGTGTGTTGGTGTGGTATGTTGTGCTGTTTGGAGTGTGTTGGAGTGTGTGTTGTGCTGTTTGGAGTGTGTTGGTGTGGTATGTTGTGCTGTTAGGAGTGTGTTGGAGTGTGTGTTGTGCTGTTAGGAGTGTGTTGGAGTGTGTGTTGTGCTGTTAGGAGTGTGTTGGAGTGTGTGTTGATGGAGTGTGTGGTTGTTCCATGGGTTGCACTCACACATTGAGAGTAGAGATGAGGCAGAGACACACACCCTCTCTGGCTCTGTTGTTCTTGTGTTTGAAACCACCCAGCATGCGGTCCCACACATACTGCAGAAGCGCGCACACACACACACACACACACACACACACACACACGCACACGCGCGCACACGCACACGCACACACACACACACAAAGGTTGAAACACATGAAAACACATTTGTTCTACCAGCAACTACCAACTACCAGCACTCTAAGCCATATTAGTGGGCAGTGTATTCAGAGGGCATGTGTGTGTATCAGTGACAGAGAATTATTGTGTACCTGAGGCGTGGCTGCTTGGTCCATGATCTTGAGCAACAGTGTTTGGTCCTGGTCCCTCACCTGGTCCTTGGCGTCCCCTAAGCGGTCTATAAGACTGGGCAGGACTGGGGGGGGGGGGGTAAGTTAGAGAGGCTGGTAAGTTAGAGAGGCTGGATTTATTCAAAATCTTTAAGGTGAAATATTCCATAAAGCAGTATAACCATAGAATGGTGATCAGGCGTCAGGTGATCTCACCTGTTCCTATCTGTGTCCGGAAGCGTTCTTGTAACCTGGTAACTAAAGCCGACAACAAGTCCATTCCCAACAATGCAACCTTTCAACAGAGAATAAGAACACTATTAAACAGGGCTACTCAATTCCAGTGTGCCATCTATGGTCATTCACATCAACATCAATAAACATACTGCTAACATATCCTGGCCCTTCTGTGAAAAGGGCCTTCTCACCACCTTTAATCCCCAACACCAATCAAACGTTGTGTAAACGCTGTAAAAGACAAAAATTAGTTTGACAGCTGATGATTTGCTGCATTCATCTTTAGAGACCATATGAGAAAATGTCAAAATGGCAAAAGGTTGCAATTATTAATAATATGCTTGCTTGTGTTCAGTGACATCCATAATGTTGGAATTATCCATTAAACCATAAAACCATAAAAAAAACATAAAAAGTCTAAACAAATAATAAATAAATAAATACATTTAAAATAATACAATATTTAAAAAAATAAAATACACCTCCATAATCATAACCCCAGAAGAACTATAATATAACTGTATGTAGAAATTGGCCCACTGCAGCCAAGTGGGCGGGCTCTATGCAAACTGAAGGTTGCAAAGGATCATGGGTAATGTTAACTGAAGTGAATTAGTTTTCATATTTCTCAGGAAAGGTGTTAAATGGGTGGAGTAAAAGCTGTGGAACTGAAAGTATACCAACCCCCTAACCATTTGCTGGTGTAATCTTGACATGTTTAAAATTACCCACCATTAGGTAGATGTGTACTGAAAAGTTATAGATCCCCTGCCCCCCCCTTCAAACCTCAACCTTCCTTGTCTTGGGGTGTCCTGGGCTATTCAATGAACGTATAGTGAGAATATCCCTGCTAACACCTTACCAACACATCTAGCATCACCTGGACCCTGTGTCCAGGCTATGGTGCAATTTTTGGAACCCCTTTACTGCAAATGTAAATAAACACAACATAACGATAAAGCCCTCTAGTGGGCAGCAGTGTAACAACATCTAACACTAATGGCCAGCAGGGGGCAGACTACATGAAAAAGTCTAGTGGCCACACACATCATCCATTTCAGGTCTATGATGCACCGGCATCTAGCACTATGGGAAGACATGACTACCAGTGGCAAAATCACAGATAAAAAAAAAAGCTTTAGGTCCTGTTTACATGTATCGAGATATTATTACAAAAGGATTTTTTTTTTACTGTTTGGGCCTCTCATTTACATGCATACTAGAATCAGAATCAGTTTTATTGGCCAAGTATACTTAGATATAAAAGGAATTTGACTTTGGTAGGTGTTAACTCTCTCTACAAACAACAAATAGACTAATATTTAGATGGAGAACGGACACCATCGTGGAGATTTTTCAAAACGCTGGATTTTCTGGATTCTACTGGATACGTGTAAACGCAAATAAAAAAAGAAACAAGTTTTCTTGTTTAAAATAAAAATATCTAACTATGCGTAAACAGCCTTAGTGCCACAGTGAACCATGTTGGGGATGTCTGGAAACATCCTGAAGAGCACATGCAGAACCCTGACTACAGACTCCAGCAGTGAATGGCAGCACTGATGTCACTGTTGGCCAGTGGGTGCTGGATGGCAAGTAGGAAGGGGATCCTAGCGCACGCACGCACGCACGCGAGCGAGCACGCACTACTGCAGTGACCCCATCTACAGCTCTCTGGCAATGACAACCCCTCCCTCTCTCCCTCTTCTGCCACATAATGTTGGCCCTGCCTGACTAGAGCATGCTTTACCTATCTACCCGCACATGCACAAATCACACCTGTGCTCACACACACACAGTTTATGTTTAATGAGAAACTACACAGACCACATTCATATTGTAAGACCACTAATATGTGCTGACAAACAGGAATACAGGATAGAGACAGAGAGAGATGAAAAAGAGAAAGAGAGAGAGAGACAGAGGGAGAGACAGAGAGGGTGAGAGAGAGGGAGAGAGAGAGAGATTAAACTTTTCAAATGATCCTCAATTTCTTTTTCATCAGGCGGTTATTGTTGCCTGTATGTCATCAACACTTGAGCCATCTCACCACTCCAAAAATGAACAAATCAAACGTGAGCTCTTACACACTCACACTCACACACACACAGAGCACGTCTGAGAAGTTGCGTCACAAATCACAGCCATCTTAAGACCATGCTTCATACTTCTAGGAATAGTCCTACTTCCTCTCTCTCTCATTCACTCACTCTCTCTCTCTCTCATTCATTCACTCACTCTCTCTCATTCACTCACTCTCTCTCATTCACTCACTCTCTCTCTCATTCATTCACTCACTCTCTCATTCATTCACTCACTCACTCTCTCATTCATTCACTCACTCTCTCTCTCATTCATTCACTCACTCTCTCTCTCTCACTCACTCTCTCTCTCTCACTCACTCTCTCATTCACTCACTCACTCACTCTCATTCACTCACTCTCTATCTCTCACTCACTCACTCACTCTCTCTCATTCACTCACTCACTCTCTCTCCTTGCCCCCCCCCCCCCCCCGTGTATAGTCTGTATGTATACTATGTATACTACAGAACATTTGCATGCTAACATACTTCATACTGCACACTGCTCTTTTATAAATCAATACTAATTTATACCAATCTTTACACTGCCCTTCTCTGTACATAACTGATCTTAATGTCCATACTGCACATACTGTACATATTGCACTTTCTGCTATTTGCACTTCTGATTAGAGGCTAAACTGTACTTAGTTGTACTCTGTATTCAGTTTGGTAAAAGAAAGTGAGCTCAACTCCAAAAAAGGTTCATGGAGACTTCAGGTGTGTGAAAACGGGTTATTACATAAAGCAGTAAAGGTCGCACTCTCGAATATAAATCTTATGATGGTTTAGGCCGAAACGTTTGTCTTCACATCCTTCCCAATAAATCACAATCATAAGATTTCTATTCGAGAGTGTTCCTCTGTATTCACACATGTGTAATGACAATAAAGTTGAATCTAATCTAATCTACTAATCTAATCTAATCTCCTCCAGTCCAGTCCAAGGCTCTTCTACTGCTAAATCTACTGCTACTAACACTGTCAGTGGAGAAAGGGGAGATAGAGGGGGGAATAGAGTGAGAGAGAGTGAGAGAGAGAGTGAGAGAGAGAGAGAGAGAGTGAGAGTGAGAGAGAGAGAGTGTAATACTATCTGCTTTGGCAACACAACCCCATTGTCATTGAAATTGAATTTAAATTTGAGAGAGAGAGATGGGTGAAAGAGAGAGCTAGATAGGAGAGAGAGAGAAAGACAAAGCAAGAAAGAGAGTTGAGGAGGAAGATAGGAAGAGTGAGAGAGAGGGGGGAGAAAGAAAGAAAGAAGGTAAATAGCTGATCACTGAGTATGTGAGTATAGGGGGTTCACTGCAAAACCATCTGTGTGTGTGTGTGTGTGTGTGTACAGGGGGGTTCACAGCCAGTCTGTGTTTGTGTGTGTGTGTGTGTGTACGTACGTACAGGGAGGTTCACAGCCAGTCTGTGTCTGTGTTTGTGTGTGTGTGTAGTGGGGTACACTGCCAGCCTAACTGGGTCGTGGCATCATGGATCTGGGCCAGAACTCTAGGCTGGTTAAAGAAGAGCTGTAGTGTGTATGTGTGTATGTGTGTGCGCATGTGTAAAAAAAAAGTGGTAGGCAGCTGTGGGATTCCTGAATGTTTCTGTGTATGTGTGTGTGTGTGTGTGTGTGTGTGTGTATGTGTGTATGTGTGTGTGTGTGTGTGTGGGAGAGCCAGCGAGAGTGGAATAAGCGGTCTCCCAGGCAGCTGTGCTGTGGGACTCCTGTCCTCGTTACTGCAGTCGGCTGATGGCTCTCACAGGAGAAGCTCCGGGGTTTCCAGGCCAACCACAGCTGCAGCCTGCCCATTGGCTGATGGAAGCTCGGCTGTTACGGGCTCTGCAGGCATCACCCAACGACGCCTCAGACAACCAACACAGACCTTCACTTATTCACACATACCACTTTACCTGCACTAACTCACACACCATACACACACACACACACACACCACGAGGATAGACACTACCTGAGACCAGGAGGCTCACAGGGGAGAATAGCAGCAATGCCGTGTGTGTGTGTGTGTTTCCTAGCCAGATATTGGTGATGTGAGTGTGTGTGTGTTTCCTAGCCAGATATTGGTGGTGTGAGTGTGTGTGTGTTGTGCGTGTGTGTGTGTGTTGTGTGTGTGTGTTTCCTAGCCAGATATTGGTGATGTGAGTGTGTGTGTTGTGTGTGTGTGTTTCCTAGCCAGATATTGGTGATGTGAGTGTGTGTGTGTTGTGTGTGTGTGTGTTTCCTAGCCAGATATTGGTAGTGCGAGTGTGTGTGTTGTGTGTGTGTGTGTGTGTGTGTGTTGTGTGTTTCCTAGCCTGACACTAGCAAGAGATGGTTGACAATCTTTGACACAAGTCATCATTATATATGTTAAGTACTGTACAGGAAGGGTTGAGAATCTCCACTGATAGACAAGACCAGACCAGCCTTCCCTTTATATCCCCAGCACTGGATGTGTTAATTAGGAACTCTGATAGACCAGACTAGACTAGACTAGACTAGACTAGACCAGACCAAACCAGCCTCCCCTTATATCCCCAGCACTGGAGGTGTTCATTAGGAACTCTGATAGACCAGACTAGACTAGACTAGACTAGACCAGACCAGACCAGACCAGACCCCCTTATATCCCCAGCACTGGATGTGTTCATTAGGAACTCTGATAGACCAGACTAGACTAGACTAGACTAGACCAGACCAGACCCCCTTATATCCCCACCACAGGAGCCTCGGTCACATGTGCTGCAGACACACTTACTGTATGTTCACTAAAGACACACACTTACTGTATGTTCACTAAAGACACACACACTTACTGTATGTTCACTAAAGACACACACACTTACTGTATGTTCACAAGACACACACGCTTACTGTATGTTCACTGAAGACACACACTTACTGTATGTTCACTGAAGACACACACACTTACTGTATGTTCACAAGACACACACGCTTACTGTATGTTCACTAGACACACACACTTACTGTATGTTCACTAGACACACACACTTACTGTATGTTCACTAGACACACACACTTACTGTATGTTCACTAGACACACACTTACTGTATGTTCACTAGACACACACACTTACTGTATGTTCACTAGACACACACACTTACTGTATGTTCACTAGACACACACGCTTACTGTATGTTCACAAGACACACACGCTTACTGTATGTTCACTAAAGAGCTACTGAACCCATTCTTTTTCTATTCCACAAAATGACAAGCTATCAAGTCAGCTACATTCCTTCATCTACATTTACATTTATGCATTTAGCAGACGCTTTTATTCAAAGCGACTTACAAAAGAGGGTAACATTAAAGCTACAACACAATGAAAGAAACAACTAACACAGAGTGTATATTGCTAACATAAAAATGGCACCAAGTAGAAAGTGCAATAGTGTAATAAAGTGCAGTATAAAAGAGAAATTAAGTATAAGATGTTAAGTGCATTCTCATAATTTAGGCCAGGAGATATTCTTGGAAGAGCTGGGTCTTTAAGAGTTTCTTGAAGGTGGAGAGGGTATCAGTTGATCTGGTAGCACTTGGAAGGTCATTCCAACAGCGTGGAACCAAACATTAGAAGAGTCTAGATTGACCTGCAGAAGGTGTTGGCCGTGCTAGATAGCATTCTTTAGAGGAGCAAAGTGGCTGGCAGGTGACATAGGGCTTCAGTAGAGTATTCAGGTAGTTGGGAGCAGAGCCATCAATCACCCTGTAGGCCACCATTAGTGCTTTGAATTTGATGCGAGCAGCCAAGGGTAGCCAGTGGAGTTCAGTGAACAGAGGTGTGACATGTGCCCTTTTTGGCTGGTTAAAGACCAGACGTGCAGCTGCATTCTGAATCATCTGTAGCGGTCTCTCCGCACAAGCTGGAAGACCTGATAGGAGGACATTGCAGTAGTCACGAGTCGAGAGATAGTCCAGAACCAGATAGTCGAGAGATAACCAGAGTCTGTACCAGGAGCTGGGTTGCATGTTGGGTTAAAGCAACATGTGGCTAGTGAATGTGCGTGTGTGTGTGTGTGTGTTTGTGTGAGTAGGTATTTCAGTATATTTGCATCAGAAGATTATGCTGTCTGAGCCAAGTCCATAATCTTGACAAAGTGGGCTCCATGAAAACACACTTCACCACAACCATCTGCCATCAGAGCTAGGCTTAAACATACACAGACAAGGAGTGTGTGTGTGCGTGTGTGTGTTTCCTCCACAGGGAACTTTGAAGCTTTGATCCGTCTTTCATGATGACAGTCTGTGGACGTGCCTCTGATTGTGTCTGTAGTCAAGTGTGTCTGTGTGTGTGTGTGTGTGTGTGAGTGTATTTGTTTCTGCTAGGTCGACAGACAGATCTTACTCAGCTTCATTAAAGCTCGACACCCTCCTCATTTCCACAAGAAAACTAACAAGAGGCAGGAGGGGCTTCCAGAACTGAGAGAGGAAGAAAGAGAAGACACAACGGGTGGAGAAGTGGGTGGAGGTTCCTAACAAGAATCAAGAAATCAACAAACTTCTCGCCTCCTCCTCAAGCACCCCAATCTACCCCTGGGCCTCTAGTGCGGTTGGATGGATTAGAAAATTAATGTGTCACTGAGCCCAAGACCAGCCTTGTTTTTAACTCATTCCCTGCACCCTCACGTCAACTGTGCTGTGCTGTGTCTGGATGCTGTACTCTACTGTACTGTACTGTGCTGTTGTAGGATACTGTATTTTACTGTACTGTGCTGTTGTAGGATACTGTATTTTACTGTACTGTGCTGTTGTAGCATACTGTATTTTACTGTACTGTGCTGTTGTAGGATGCTGTACTCTACTGTACTGTTGTAGCATACTGTATTTTACTGTACTGTGCTGTTGTAGGATGCTGTAGGATACTGTACTGTACTGTTGTAGGATGCTGTACTCTACTGTACTGTTGTAGCATACTGTATTTTACTGTACTGGACTGTTGTAGGATGCTGTAGGATACTGTACTGTGCTGTTGTAGGATGCTGTACTCTACTGTGCTGTTGTAGGATGCTGTACTCTACTGTACTCTACTGTGCTGTTGTAGGATACTGTACTCTACTGTACTCTACTGTGCTGTTGTAGGATGCTGTACTCTACTGTACTCTACTGTGCTGTTGTAGGATACTGTACTCTACTGTACTCTACTGTGCTGTTGTAGGATACTGTACTCTACTGTACTCTACTGTGCTGTTGTAGGATGCTGTACTCTGCTGTACTGTGCTGTTGTAGGATGCTGTACTCTACTCTACTGTGCTGTTGTAGGATGCTGTAGGATACTGTACTGTGCTGTTGTAGGATGCTGTAGGATACTGTACTGTACTGTTGTAGGATGCTGTACTCTACTGTACTGTGCTGTGCTGTTGTAGGATACTGTACTCTACTGTACTGTTGTAGGATACTGTACTCTACTGTACTCTACTGTGCTGTTGTAGGATGCTGTACTCTGCTGTACTGTGCTGTTGTAGGATGCTGTGTTGTTGTAGGATGCTGTGTTGTGCTACTGTACTTGAATGTCTGTGCTGTGTTGTGTGCTGTATTACGCTAGGATGTTGTGCTAAAGTGCTAGGATGTTGTGCTGTGTTGTGCTAAAGTGCTAGGATGTTGTGCTGTGTTGTGCTAAAGTGCTAAGATGTTGTGCTGAGTTGTGCTAAAGTGCTGCGATGTTGTGCTATGTTGTGCTAAAGTGCTAGGATGTTGTGCTGAGTTGTGCTAAAGTGCTATGATGTTGTGCTAAAGTGCTAGGATGTTGTGCTAAAGTGCTGGGATGTTGTGCTAAAGTGCTGGGATGTTGTGCTATGTTGTGCTAAAGTGCTAGGATGTTGTGCTATGTTGTGCTAAAGTGCTAGGATGTTTTGCTAAAGTGCTAGGATGTTGTGCTATGTTGTGCTAAAGTGCTAGGATGTTGTGCTGCTGTGACTCTGGCTGCTTCTTTGTGTGCCCCAGTCAAGACTGCATTCATAATAGAACAGACTCTCCCCTTACATGCTACTCAAGTCTAGTGCTAGGATGTTGTGCTAAAGTGCTAGGATGTTGTGCTGAGTTGTGCTAAAGTGCTAGGATGTTGTGCTAAAGTGCTATGATGTTGTGCTAAAGTGCTGGGATGTTGTGCTAAAGTGCTGGGATGTTGTGCTAAAGTGCTAAGATGTTGTGCTATGTTGTGCTAAAGTGCTAGGATGTTGTGCTAAAGTGCTAGGATGTTGTGCTAAAGTGCTAGGATGTTGTGCTGCTGTGACTCTGGCTGCTTCTTTGTGTGCCCAGTCAAGACTGCATTCATAATAGAACAGACTCTCCCCTTACATGCTACTCAAGCCTGCCTCTGCAGAGCAGGGCTCTAAGTCTAGGCACACACACATGCACACACAGGGACATATGCACATATATTCATGTGCAGATACACACACACACACACACACACACACACACACACACACACACACACACAAATGCACACACAAAAACGCACTCACAATCTTTGCATGTAATGTACGCACAATCATGCACACCACACACACATCAGAATTAACACACACACACACACACACACACACACACACACACACTGGGAAAGAGAGCAAAGAACAGGAGCAACCTCAGAGAGTAAGAGTCATACCAGTGAAGACTGTGCACACACACACACCAGTGAAGACTGTGCATTGATTTATGCTGTGCCCATCTCCTGCTCACACACACACACACACACACCAGTGAGGGTTGTGCATTGATTTATGCTGTACCCATCCCCTGCTCTGCTACCCTTCCCTTGTTTAGGACTCTCTCTCTCTCACACACACACACACACAAACCAGCGAGGGTTGTTTAGGACTCTCACTCTCTCTCTCACACACACACACACAAACCAGCGAGGGTTGTTTAGGACTCTCACTCTCTCTCTCACACACACACACACAAACCAGCGAGGGTTGTTTAGGACTCTCACTCTCTCTCTCACTCACACTCACACAAACATAGTCTGAGACCAGTTTAGTCTAGATAGGGGGTCTCTCACTCACACTCACACAAACATAGTCTGAGACCAGTTTAGTCTAGATAGGGGGTCTCTCACTCACGCTCACACAAACATAGTCTGAGACCAGTTTAGTCTAGATAGGGGGTCTCTCACTCACACTCACACAAACATAGTCTGAGACCAGTTTAGTCTAGATAGGGGGTCTCTCTTTCTCTCTCTCACTCACTCACACACACACACACACACACACACAGTCTGAGACCAGTTTAGTCTGGATAGGGTCTCTCTCTTTCTCTCTCTCACTCACTCACACACACACACACAGTCTGAGACCAGTTTAGTCTAGATAGGGGGTCTCTCACTCACACTCACACAAACATAGTCTGAGACCAGTTTAGTCTAGATAGGGGGTCTCTCACTCACACTCACACAAACATATTCTGAGACCAGTTTAGTCTAGATAGGGGGTCTCTCACTCACACTCACACAAACATAGTCTGAGACCAGTTTAGTCTAGATAGGGGGTCTCTCACTCACACTCACACAAACATAGTCTGAGACCAGTCTAGTCTGGATAGGGTCTCTCTCTTTCTCTCTCTCACTCACTCACACACACACACACACAGTCTGAGACCAGTCTAGTCTAGATAGGGTCTCTCTCTTTCTCTCTCTCTCTCTCTCACACACACACAGTCTGAGACCAGTCTAGTCTAGTTATGGTCTCTCTCTCACACACACACTGATGTGCTTGCTTAGTAGCTCACTCTGATAGGCCCGTACTATTAACAAGCTCACTCTGATAGGCCAGTACTGTTAACAAGCTCACTCTGATAGGCCCGTACTGTTAACAAGCTCACTCTGATAGGCCCGTACTGTTAACAAGCTCACTCTGATAGGCCCGTACTGTTAACAAGCTCACTCTGATAGGCCCGTACTGTTAACAAGCTCACTCTGATAGGCCCGTACTGTTAACAAGCTCACTCTGATAGGCCCGTACTGTTAACAAGCTCACTCTGATAGGCCCGTACTGTTAACAAGCTCACTCTGATAGGCCCGTACTGTTAATAAGCTCACTCTGATAGGCCCGTACTGTTAACAAGCTCACTCTGATAGGCCCGTACTGTTAACAAGCTCACTCTGATAGGCCCATACTAGGCCGATACTGTTAACCAGCTCACTCTCATAAGCCACTACAGATAACTGGCTCACTCAGGCGTGCATGCGCACACACACACACGCACACACACAGACACAATCACACACATACAAATACACACACACACACACAAACATAAACACACATGTATACACACACACACACACACACATACACACACATACAAATACACACACACACACACAAACATAAACACACATGTACACACACACACACACACACTCATGCACACACAACACATGCGCGCGCGCACACACACACACACACACACACACACACACACACACACACACACACGGCTCCCAGTCTGAGGTCTGAGTAGAGAAAAACTTCCATCTGGGTCTTCACACTCTCAGCCTGAGGGTGAATAAGGAGTAAGTGAGCGGGCACACAGACGCAGACACACACACACACAAGCAAGCAAGCAAGCAAACAGGCAGGCACACAACCTCTAATCCCCACACAGCCAGCCAGGCAGGCAAGCAAACAAGACACAACCCGACCACACACAAGCACAGCAGAGTGAACAAGCAGCCAGTCGGCCATCTTCCTTTTCCCGGTCTAAGGAATCTGGAGCACTGACAAGCAAGAGAGAGAGGGTTCCCAGCTCCACCCACACTTCCTTTGGGTCAGGCAACAGACGCACACACACACACACATACACAGTGTTGGCAGGGGTGCAATGTGTTGATGATACCAGAGTGTCCCCAGTCCAGTTGAGCTGTGTTTTCAGACAGACTAGGCTACTTAGAAAACATGAATTCAGCACTGTTGCTGGCCCAGAGAGAAAGTGTATGTATGTGTGTGTGTGTACTTTCTAAGTTCCTGGGCTATATTGAGAACCCTCCTACTTGTAAGCGGCCCTTAGCCTCCCTGAATCATCGAGCTCCATGATTCATCCTGATGTTGCTCAACCACAACAGACAGTGACCTGCACTTCCTCTCAGTAGCCTTCAGCAAGCAAAGGTTGAATATTAGAACTAGCAGCAGAATGCTACAATGGAAGATTTTCAAAGCTTGTGTTCCCTTCAATAGACAAATAGATTCTTTAGAATTTAGCACCATTAGCCTTTATTCAGCAGGTTCTGGAAGAGTTCAGAATCCTTTTCAAAACACTTACAAATAACATTCTAATGAGAATGTCACTGACTATGGTCACATGTACTTAATCATCACGAATATGATGGGGATATTAAGGATCCCTGTTTTGCATTTGCTCGTGTAAACACCTTTTTCCTAATTCAGTATCCTGAATAAGCCCTTATCCCGGTTTCTGAGAAATGGGGATATGCAAGATGGAATGCTGGAGTGTGACGTGCGAGATGGAATGCTGCTAAGCGGTGCTCTTTAGAATCCTCGGTGAGACCACAAAGAACACAGTAATCAGTAGCTGGAACATTAATATTTATCATGTATACAGGGATATTAATAACCCGATTTCACTGTATTCATGTCAACACAGTACCCCAGGCATGAGCAAAACTGGGATAGGCCTCATATTCAGGATACTGAAGTGCATGTAAACATTGCCACTGACAGTAGAGAACACACAGAGAGAATCCAGGACATGAGAAGTCTAAAGAAGCCACAGTTTCAGTCCTCCCAATTGATCTATCGCCAAGCCCTGCCAATCAAACGCAGACAAAGCAACTAAAGTTCAGAACGATCCGCACTCAAGACGTTTGCAGTCTGAAGCCCAATAGAGTTGCATTAAGAGCCTTGAATTCTCTCATTCCATGGCCTAGACTGATTGAATACTGATGTCTGGAATGCTGTCAGTTTCATTTCATAGTTTTGTCAATTCTGTTTAATAAGTTTAATAACATTCCTTCCTCCTGGCTCCCTGCTGTGGGCTTTCCCATAGGCCAACATGAGCTAGCATGGCAGTGGACTGAGTCACACAATTGATTCAATGTTAAATAAATCTACATTATTTGTCGTAATGCAAGGAAGCAATGTATAATGTGTGTGTCACTTGAAGAAAACCAAGATTGGTTGCTTGGTTGTAGCTCTCTGGAATACAGCATTTGCCCATGGCCACACTCGAGGTTCAAATGTTGTGCATCTTCAGACCCTCTGCAGCATAACCTTGTCAAGTCTTCCCTGCTCCAAGGAGGCCTTTGGTGAGGGATATATGAATTATTCATGGCCCCAGGCTGGCCTTGGGCAGGAACTCCCCCAGGTGTCCACACCAGGCTACCTGAGCGCCAGACAAGCCACCCGGGCACATGGACACACAGGCTGCAAATCAGGGCATCCAGTAGCATATATATATACATACACACACACACACACACCATACTGCCAGTAATGCCACACACAACATCCAGCGCCACAATAAGGCGCACACAATATTGGGTGCACAAACACATCAAGTAGCTCTAATAGACCCGATCTGTGTCAGAGAGGCAGAGAGAGAGAGAGAGAGAGAGAAAAAGAGAAAGAGAGAGAGAGCTGTGGGCAGAATGGACACATTCAGCTCTGGGTTTCTAGAAAAACTGGTTGAGAGAAAGGCTGAAGGACCCCAGAGAAATGAGCAAGAATGAGAACAGGAAGAGTCAGAGGGTGTTAGTGACACACACACAGCTTTTATTTCACCAGCCACCAGCATAAAAAAACACTATGCTGCTGTGGACTTTTTTGTCCTGGTTGAGTAGTCAAGTGTTGAGGGTAATGCTGATATACTGATGTCACCTAAAGCAGGTCAGGCTGAGGGGAGATGGGGAAACGTAGAGCATGCACTGCTTTTGCTGCTCCATTTGATTTCTGTGTCGGCAGAGGGATGCTAGGCTAGGCTAGGCTGGGTAGGATCAGATGGATGCTAGGCTAGGCTGGGCTGGGTAGGATCTGATGGATGCTAGGCTAGGCTAGGCTGGGTAGGATCAGATGGATGCTGTGATGGGCTCAGCTGTGTGGCCATAAATATTTTAAAAGCCCTGGATAGGAGGCTATGTGATATCAGCTTCTCTTCGATGAGGAGTCAGCTCAAGGGAACAATGGGAAACCACACACACACACACACACACACACACACACACACACACACACCTGGCGGTTATAGGGAATATTTATGACCTCCCAGCTTGGAGGTCTCATCGTCCTTGTTGGTCAACGGAGGACACAAGGGACAGCCTCACCACAAATTTAAGACCTTGCTGCTTGAAGGTCTCGCTGGCATGACCACCTCCAACTCCTCACTGTCACTCCAAGGTGATGCGTGGAGCTGCTGCCTTGGCCACCCGGCCCCTTCCTCACAGGACGCTGGACCAGTAGAGGAGGGGCGAGGCTAGACGAGGCGAGGAGGGACGAGGGGGAGAGCGATTGCTCACTCCCTCCCTGATGCTAACGAGGCAGAACTGCAGTGAATGATCTGAATATTTTATGAGCTCATCAGCACTGACTAGAAGAGAATAAAAAGATGCTCTTTGTAATCACATCCCTACAAGATAGTTTTTTGCAAAATTTTATTTTATTTTTAGCTATTTATGCATTTAGCAGACGCTTTTATCCAAAGCGACTTTTTTTTGTCATCTATCAATTGTTCAGGGCTACATGCCTTGCTCAGGGGCACAATGGTGGCAGGTGGGATGGGAAAATGTATGGGAAAATGGCTGGGAAATGCTGGGAAAATGTATTACAATGTGCCTCTATTTACCTATTCACACACACCCACACACCAATGCCAGCTGCCTCCATACAAGGCAACAGCCTAAACATTGGGAACAATGAAAAGGAGCTTTTCACTGGTACTGCACTGGAACTAGCAATTTTTACTACGAAATGGTGCTGCGCTACAGTGATGGTTCTGCACTGGTACTACCACACCAAGCTACAGTGATGGTTCTGCACTGGCACTTCTACACATTCCGAAGATGCCAAACTGTGTTGACTGGTAAAATCAGGCATGCACACGTGTTCCTACAAGCTAACAGCACCACAGCTGAGTCATTTTCCTCCCTGGTTCCAACTCGGTCCATCTTTCCAGCTCCACCCAGACTGGACGAAGGCTAGCAGGCAGGTGGCTAAAGAGGCTGTGGTGGCCCAGACAGGCAGGCATGGCTGGTCGCTAAGCTAAGAGTAGCGCAGGTGAATTACTGCACCACGCCATTACTGTATCTGTAATCTCATCACCAATCACCACACAGCTCAGCTGCAATCCCACGCCACAGAAAGGTCATGCTTTCACATGACAGCCCTGCTACTGCTGCTTACTGGAGCGTATGTGTGTGTGTGTGTGTGTGTGTGTGTCTTTCAAGGAATATGTCTCCATTATGTGTTTTTGGGAGTGTTTGGATGTGTGGTTGATTAATAGATATAGTGTGTGTGTGTGTCTCTTTTTCCTGACTTCATTAATCAGGTCTATCGTTATGTTGCTCCTGTCTCACAGAAAGAAGAAAGAAAGAGGGAAACTTTGACAAAGACACATCAATCATCCTTATATTACTCTAGATGGGTACTATGCATTGGGCCAACTCTGAGCCCAACTTGCTCAGTCTCTAAGTACATTAGCCAGGACAGCCAAGCAGACGCTATGCTGTGGGCTTTTAAAACAGGCCCTATGCTTCCTCTCTGGGTCACATGACTGGTAATCCAGCCCGTCTGGCTCTTCCAAGAGGGAAGAGAGAGACCACTGTAAAACTCCACTAGTCAGCCCTACAGAGCGCACCTCCAGGACCTAGTATGAGAGCGAAACCCCCTCCTGGCAAGCAAACAATTCATTAGCCTAGCCTTCCAACTGTTTTCTTTTCAGACCAGGGTAATCAGGAGTTGACACACTGCATGGACAGCCACTGGCTGGGTTTTTACACTCCACTCCCAGAGGCCAAGGATAACTTGATGAGCCGGGGGTTGAGGAGTTGAGGGGGTGAAGGGGTGGACATCTTTCCAATGCATTCTCCAGGTTATCCATCCCCCACCCGCTCAACCTCCTTTGGAATACTTTCCATAGTCTCTCATAGCAGTGCCTGCAGGCAAGCTCTGGTCTATGGCACACATCTGAAGTCTGTGTAGCATTAGCGTTAGCGTGCTACTGAGAGCCGACACTCCTCTTAGGCCAAGATACTTGATACAATGACCAAGTTTTACTCATTCTTTTTTCTCTTTGTGTTTTTTCTTTCTTTCTTTCAGCTCTCATTTGTTCCTTAGTGACGAGTTGGACCTAAAACAAGCCAAAGAAAAAAACATTACTCCCTACAAGAGAGGATTTCCCCTCCACAAAAAAGGGAGTCTGTTCTCAATTGCCAAAATGAGTGCTTTCTTAATTTGCCAACTTTATTGCAACCTCCCAGATGCCACCACCACTACTTAAGGGCAGAGGGGGGCCACAAACCCCCTCCAAGGCCTTCTTCTTCTTCTTCTGCCCATGACGAAAGCAGCCATATTTATCGGCCCCACAATCAAAGCAGCCATGCAAGATGAGTTAGTGTGTTAGCAGGACGGCCCCACTCGTGTGCAAGAGTGAGTTAAGTGTGTTCACAAGCTGTTTGCAAGAGTGAGTTAAAGTGTGTTAGCAGCAGATGCTGCAACAAGAGTGAGTTAAAGTGTGTTAGCAACTCGCAAGAGTGAGTTAAAGTGTGTGCAAGAGTGAGTTAGAGTGTGTTAGCAGGACAGATGCTACACGACAACTCGTGTGCAAGAGTGAGTTAAAGTGTGTTAGCAGGACAGATGCTACACGACAACTCGTGTGCAAGAGTGAGTTAGAGTGTGTTAGCAGGACAGATGCTACACGCTAACTTACTACTACCGGGGCGGTGGTAGCGTAGTGGTTAAGGAACCTGAAAAGTTGTGGGTTCGAATCCCAGCTGCCACCGTTGTGCCCTTGAGCAAGGCACTTAATCCTAAATTGCTCTAGGGGAGACTGGCCCTGAACACTTGATAGTTGATGAGTTGTAAGTCGCTTTGGATAAAAGCGTCTGCTAAATGCATAAATGCATAAATGTAAATGTAGCACGCCAACGCCTCATCAGCAGAGAAAACATGAGCCCATTTCCTCTTGTCCTTGAGCCCTAAAAGACTTTAGTGCTATGGACTCGCCCATCACAAAGTCAATTTATTCGTTCACACATATTTCTTCCCTTAACACTTGTCACTTCATCGGAGAGGAGAAATGGGACTGGGTCTAGGAAGATTCTGGGTTTAGGGATGACAATGGGATTTAGCCAAGGTGTTCTCCCTGTAAGTCTCACAGTCAGCAGAGGCACTGTGTGTGAATGTCACTACAGCAGCATGGGAACAGGCCCAGGATGCTGGTGAAGTCTAAACTGTGTGAGGCCTGACAGGAGGTTAGCAATATTGCTGCCAGTGTTGACCCTGTTTATCAGTTCAGTTCTTTATCAATCCCAAGCAGTAGAGAACATCGTCTACAAAGGTTCAGTCTCATCACTAGCCTGGGATGTAGTCTATACTACGACAGTGGCTCCCACACATTACCTCATTTCACTCAACACAGTCTAAATAAGGACTAAAACATATTCCAACAGGGTCTGATGCACCTTTTCTGACATCTCATTTGCATCAGCAGTATCTGATGCACCCATTCTGACATTTCATTTGCATCATTCTCAACTCTATCATCAGTGTCAAATAAGGTCTAAAATGGACAGGGACTCAAACTGATGGGTGTGTAGCGCCCGCATTCTAGAAGGCCCCCACCATTCTAGAAGGCCCCCACCATAGTGTTGTAAAGTCCTGTGGAAACACGAGTGGCCGCAGTGGCTTATCAGAATGAGGGTAAACCGTGTGGAACGATGCTGTCAATTTCAATTCTATTTTCAGAAAAATCAAGTGGCCATGATCTCAAAAACATTGATTTCGATTGGATTGAGAAGATGACGGATAAGTACATGGTCATGACTCAGGCTGACCACTGGTGAACTACAACACACCCCAATTGCTTGAACTTACTGGGATAACTTCTATAAGATCAGACTGTACAAATCCCAATTCCGCCTAAGCCCTATGTCCTCAGCTCTAAGCCCAAAGCCCTAAGTCATAAGCCCCAAGTCATAGACCTAAGCCAAAACCCCAGGGCCCTCAAAGGCTTCATTAGGATGAGTCGACTAGGGTGCATCATGATGGGTTGATTCATGCTAGTTGAGTCTATGAGGGCTCAGGGCTTAGGGATAGAGGACGCTGGGATTCAGCCATCAACTTGCATGTCAGACTGGTAGCAGTAGTAGGTAGGTAGGTAGCTAATTCTCACCTTGAAGTTACTGGAGTTGACCCAGGACGAGGCGATGCTATCCACCATTCTGTCCAGTAAGGTTTGATCCTGTTCCAAGTCTTGAGATCTCTGCCTGTCCAAGATAAAGTCTATAATATCCTGACCGACTTGTAATCGTCGGCCTAGGTCCTTCTGCATCACCTGTGAGACACATTGCTCCATATTCTCCATGCTGGGGCTGAATCAGTAGCCCAGTAGTTGAAGGCAAGAAGCAAAAAAAAAAAAAGGAAGAAAGAGACAGGCAACTAAATGGCGAGTATGGCCAGCAATGGCCAAGAAAGGTTTATGCCAAGTGGTCTACCCAACACTGACTGGGTAGTTAAGAGGCCACAATACAGAGCTGCAGTTCTGGACCTGGTTATCCTGTACATCAGAGTAGGAGTTTAACTGGTTATCCTGTACATCAGAGTAGAAGTTTAACTGTGGGGTCCTGATGTGCAGACCAGTGCGGAAATACTGCAGAATCCGCAGCAGAGGAGACATCAGCAGGATCGCATAGGGGCAAACAAGAGGCCTTGTCTTCAGATCCTGCTGGGAGTCACTGCATCGGCAGATTTCTAAACACACAAACAATCAGTGGTTAGCAAGAGTCTGACGTGAGTCTGACACCTCTCATAAAGAAAACAATTACAATAATAGACACATAAACAAAACAGTTACAAGCATGCATGCGCACCTTTATTTTGACCATGCAATTGTGACCACATTAAATCGGATCAAATGTGGGTTCGAAACCCGGTTGCCACCGTTGCACCCTTCAGCAAGGCACTTAACCCTAAGTTGCTCTAAGGGACACTGGCCCTGAACTAATTGATAGTTTGCGCTTTGGATTAAAGCGTCTGCTTGAATAAATGTATAAATGTCTACATAAATGTAAATGTGTAAATGTAAAATAACTGATGAAGTAAAAGGAAAAGGCATCTTTTCCATGGGCATTTAACAACTGAGGGCGTATACATACTTAACATTTCTAAAAACCTAACTTGCTGTTGCCATTTCATCTTGTTAAGAACATAATGCACAATGTAACCAGTAGTTCATCGGATCCAAACTCCAAACAGCTAACCAAGCAAATGACTGGCCAACTAGTGCCTGTATGGCTGTGTAACAGACCCGCTCTAAGCCAACTTACACCTAGGTTTAGTTGTTTCAACATAACGTTTCTAGGCGATTAACCGGGAAGCCCAATAAGCAGAATCATGCAACTTACGACATGTTGAGGTACAGCAAATGCAACAGACATGCGTCTTGCAACTGAAATCCAAGTTAATAGAAACGCTGGCCATCAGCGCAGCATAACTTATTTACCGTTAGCTTAGCTAAGTAACATATAAGGGTCCTACAATAAATCAGGGGCTAGCAAAATGCTAGGAACTATTATGCTAGCCTTGCATTTGTAGGCCCACTATGCAAAGATACTTCCATTATTTACTAACAGAGCCAGACAGTCTCACTGGAACCATCATTAAACTCAGATGTAGCGTTGCATGATGGCTACCGTATGCGTAACGTTACATTATTATCTGCATAGGTCACTGAGGCTATGCAGCTAGCAATAATTAGCTTAGTTACTGGTCAGTCCGTTACTTTACTGAATTTTTAACGTCTAGTGTTTACAGTTTCGATTTTTTTGTAACGCTAAATGCATTGTGCATTACCCATAAGCCATTTTCGAATCATGTAACGTCAGCTCGAATGGTACAGAATGCTAACATGGACTTGCAATGTTAGCTAACGTTAAGCGGCTAAGTTAGCCACTAAACGGATAGCATAAATGGATGGCTCCTAGTAGGGATCTTAAATTTGACCGCTAATATGAGAATGCACCAACGGTTTGGTAACGTTAATGTTGACAGGGCAAGCTGATTGGTCATCCATAGTACTACAGCCAAAATATCGATAGGTTATATTAACCTAGCTTAGGAGTCCAACTTTATGAAATATTTCAAAATAAACAAAACAGAGACGTAGGAAAAAACTATTTTGGCGACCACAGAACTTCAAACATGCTATGGCACCGAGTCTAATTCAAACTAATAACCAAGTTAGAGTTTGCAGTACAACCTGTGAATTGCAAACGCTCAAAACAGAGGACAAGTCAGTATTAAGAGTACTTGCCATGTAGGACCCTCCGTTCATCAGCCGAAATTGTTATCGAGCGGGCTTGTTGAATTTCCAACACTTCTGCCTACTGCTCGCAACTCTTCTCCGCCCCAAATGTTGCGTGTTCGGAACATCAAAGGTCTGACGCGCAGGCGCCGAGTTGGGTTCTGTACAGTTGATGGAGTGTTGAGCTCATTCTACAACGTAGCATAACAGAATTTTTAAAGCGCAAGCCAAACTTTCTATCGCCATCTCTGTCGAGAAGGCTATCCTTCTCAAATGCAAGCAAATGTAAGCAAATGGTGAACACTGTAAATTGTTTTATAAGGATTTGAAATAGGATCCAACTGATATGAATCATTGAATTCATAGCCTACTCTCCACCATTTTACAGGCCGATGATAGCATTTCATCATGTTTTGTCATGTACTGGCATGTGCTATTGCTTTTGGTCGGGTCCTCCAAACAAGCATTTGGCTCAGCTCTGCTTGGGACTCAGATGTATGGATCGAGAGCGTCCTCTACTGGTTGATCCAAGGACTCAAAACAAAACTGAAAACCTTTCAAGTCAACTAATTTCCAACGTTAGCCAAAGGTCCCAGAGTGTCTCTTCAGAGCTTCATGGCTCTGTAACACAGTATTTGTAGAGGGCGGTGGTAGCGGGGTAGTATGCTAGTAGCCTGGAAATTGCGTGTTCGAAACCTGGCTGCCACCACCCTTGTTCCCTTGACCCTAAATTGAGGAGACTGACTGGCCTTATTGATAGTTGACAAATGTTTAGTCGCTTTGGCTAAAAGCGTCTGCTACATGCATAAATGTAAATGTATTTTACCATTTGTGATCTGTTGACTGAACTGTGTGTGTGTGTGTGTGTGTTCATTAGTGCTACATGAGCACATGCTCAAGTCACTGGACTCTTGTGTTCAACTTGTGTTGTGTCTAAGAGGTGAGGAGTAATCAACTGTTGAACCGCCACTGAATTCAGATTTCCAAATTTACCACAGAAGGAGCACAAGGTCTCCTGTATGAATGCAGGTGTATGTATGGCCATTTAACTGAATTTTCGGAATAAAACTCTAACAGCAAAAGGGACACACATAAGGTCTCTCTCCAGTGTAAATGCATTCATGTACTTTCAAATTACTTTTCTTACTAAAACCCTTTCTGCAAAAAGAACACACATAAGGCCTCTCTTATGTGTGTATATGCTCATGCTTTTTCAATCCAGATTCCCAAGTAAAGGTCTTACCACAGCGAGAGCAGACATAATGTTTCTCTCCTGTGTTACTGCACTTGTGGACATCCAGGCTGCTTTTACAGGTAAAACTCTTTCCACAATAGCAACAGACGTAAGATTTCTGTCCTGTGTGAATGCACTCAGATTTCTGGGGCTCGTCTTCAGTGTCAGTGCACTTGTGAAACCGTTTTGCTTTTGGAGACAAACCCTTTGGTGCAGGGCAAGCATGAAAAAGTCCTTTCTGCTGTCCTGTGACGGCTGTGCCTACACAGAGACACAAAGACACACTTCAACATCACCCCCACAGCCATGCATGTGTCAAATCAACACACACACAATTTCATCATCACTCTGACAACAATGCATGTGTCAAATCAACCAAACATTCTTGGTTAACAGATATCTTTAAATGACACATACGGGTCTCTTTAATGGTAGCTAAAGACGACTTAAGGCTCTGTGGCAGTTCTCTATGTCTTAAGGCTCTGTGGCAGTTCTCCATGTCTTAAGGCTCTGTGGCAGTTCTCCATGTCTTAAGGCTCTGTGGCAGTTCTCCATGTCTTAAGGCTCTGTGGCATTTCTCCATGTCTTTGGTTCCATTTGGCCGTCTCCTGCTTTTCCCATGTCCTGCAGCAGTCCACCAGTACCACTGACAACCACTTCAACTGAGCCTGAGCCACAGAAGGTCCCAGAGATACGTCCACACAGAGCCCAGGTCTGGAGCTGTGCTGAATCAGAGCCCAGGTCTGGAGCTGTGCTGGATCAGAGCCCAGGTCTGAAGCTGTGCTGGTGGCTCCTCTCCTCTCTAATAGACAGAAACATGACTGAACCTGAAGGTGCGTAAACTATACAGTACGGTATCTTACAGAGCTATTCCCCTCAGTACCTCATTGTGGTGTGAGAAATGGAAGCCTCTGGTCTGGGAAGCTGGGAAGTATCATATTTACATGTGCTGAAGTGAAGAGTTTTTGCATCTCTAATGGTGTGCCAAGTCTGATGGATTTGATTACAGTACTTGATTATTACGCTGGAATGAGAGCATAGTTCGATGCCATATCAGTTTAGAAAATCACCACAGTTCATTAGTCTTAGTAACCTTGTAATTACATTGTAACTACAGAAAAGTCAAGTTTTAAATAGGAAAATATCATAATTCTATGGACTCTTTTAAGCAATAAGCTAATGGGTGAGATGCTAGTAGCAATCAAAGCATTCAATGATATATGCTAACCTGAAGCTAAACACACAAATGTCAGACTGAAACAACAGTTGGATGAACTGAAAAAAGGTAAAACTCAATTGTTTAACTCTAGGGGAAGTGGAAAAACAGCGTATTGCATCTCTCCATCTCTATCTCTTTTTCTCCACACACACACATAAATAGGCCAAAGGACTCCTTAAGCTGTACTGCAGTCAATATCACTTTAAGCACACTCAGAAACACACACACTCACTGGCCTGTGCAGACTTCCTTTGTCCTAGTAAACACACATTAGTCACTATGTGCTAATGATTAATATTTCCTCTAACACACACACACACACACTAATGAGATGTTTTCTCCAGTAGTTTCTGTTTGTCACACACACACATACCTGATTGGATTGTGTTAATGAGATGTGTCTTCCTGTAGTTCATCAATTTTCAGCCTCAGCTGTTGGTTTGACTCCAACTGCTCAGTCAATCTCCGCCCAGTCTCCGCCTTGCGGTCCTCCAAATGAACAATCAAAATGCAGAGCTCCTGGTTCTCCAGGGAACAAGTACATGTACCTGTAGAGCCTTGGTCATGATCTGTGTGGCCTTCTACAGGTTGATGCGAGCTTTATGACTCATGTCCATATGTTCAGAAACCTCAGCCATCTACACACAGTCACGCACACAGTGTAAGTTCTAAGTGTCTACTTAAACTTAATATGTCTTTTAGAGGGCTACAGAGATTTGCTGGCCTATCTGGAAGAGATATTTGCACCAATTAAATGTAAAAATTATTATTATTACCATAATAATTATTACTTTTTTTAAACTGCTTACACACATTTTTAAAGGTCTGTGTTTTTTTCTCAAAACTTCATACACAAATCCATTAATTCCTCACAGCAAATGCCAAATGTACATCACATCTCCTGCAGAATGAAACACTATATTCAGTAAGTATTTTAAACACATCTCAAATGCACGCTTTTGTATCTCATTATACACCTTTAAATGATATCACATTTATGTGTATGTCTTGTACACAGTAATGCTCTAAACCTAAAGTAATTCTGTCTTTAATCAGTTAGTATAATCTAAGGGGAGACACTGGAAGAATACAGAAAGCATGCAAGCAACATTGAAGCAAAGATGTGTACAGGTATATACAAAAAAAACTGTAAAACTTATAACTTGACTTTTAGCCAATACATAGGCCTTTGGCAAGGATTGGTCGGTGTTCAGCAAAGCAATATTGCGCACATTAGAAGTCAGTATGAAGCACTGGTGAATAAGTGTGTGTAAAGCACTGGTGAATAAGTTTGGAATTTTTCACTGGTTGTGTATGATAACAGAAAAACAGATTTTTGTGAGTAAGGTTTTGCAAAAAAGTCGTGTGTTGTGTTTTGCAAAAAGGGTTACAAAATTGAAGACTGAGTTTTCGACGGATGTTTTAACTTTGCAAAATAATATTATTGGTGGAAAAAACAACTCTTTTGCCAATAGACTGAATCAACCTAAATGAACTGAATTCAGTGATAAGTGAGCAGGATCGCGTTACTGTAACGCTAGTAGTATATCTTGACACTGACTGGAAGTGTCAAGATATACTACTACTATACTACTATACTACTGGAAGTGTCAAGATATACTACTATACAAGATATACTATACTATTGGAAGAGAAGCCAGGGAGTTTGAGTCTTTCCGGAGTGACGTCTCTGAAATCCTCCTTCCTAAAGTAAACCACGCAGACTTACGGACACGTTCATCAACCGTCTCCGTCGAGACTTCACCACCGTAAATGCGTCTTCTTCCTTCGTTTATTTTTTCTTGTCAGTCATAAGGATTTTACAGCGTCAATTTGCGAAGGCGTAAACGAATATCTTCGTCGTGAAGCCTACTTCGAGAGACTTTTTGCGTAAGTCCTCCAAATTATACACAAAATATTTCGATAAGATACATATGCTACAGCCACATTTTAACAGCTATCTTACAACAGTTTTTTCTGACCATGCTGCAAAATCAACTAAGTGAAACCATCGTTTTAGCAACTTGTTAGGCTACAACTTGATCATAACGCAGTGCCGTAGCCTACCTGTGTGTTGAAGTGACTTGAAATTTGCATTTTGTGAGAACCGCCGATTTGCCAAACTGCTGCTGAGTCTACTTTACTTTACTTTACGAAACTATATCATATATCTGACCAGGTGTCAACTTGCACATTTAACTAATCGCTTTCTGCTTCGCTCGAAGTATGTCTATCTGGTAATATCAAATAGATGAAATGTTCACCAGCTGTTTATCAGTTAGCTTGGCTCCGAGGGTTGGGAAGCTTGCTTATCGATGCAGTCACCGTAACCAAATGTAGTCCCTAGAAGTTTTTGGTTTAGCGCAACCCTTGTGCAAGGCTGTAACGCAGGCCTATATGCAGTCACAAACGTGTCATATGAGACGTTAGAACCCAATCACAGTGCTCATGCCCTAGTTTTAGATGAAGAAACCTTTTACACAAATGTCCAAGTAGCAGCATCCTGAGTGCAAAGACCTACTTTTCGCCTCCAGCTCAGCAGTTGTGAGGTGCTCTTGACCGCAAGGGCGGCGTGACGGGGATTCAACTGACACCTTATCGAGCAGTCAGATCTGCGAGTATAACTGCTGTGGGTAGGCTGCTTGCTAACTAACCGAACTCATCAGCTCAACAACAGCTCAACTTAATCCCGCATGTTTGCGCAGCCAGGACTACCGTGTGTGTGCGCGGTCAGTGTTCGAATCAGACGAAGAGGAGGATGCTTCCCACAATGTAGGCACTGTGTCTTTCACAATCTGTCCTCTCTCTTCTGTCTTGGTGTGTGCGTTTCAGTTAACTGCAATTTGCCATGCTGTCCTGTTGACATGCTCCGCACATAGCTCGGCATTCGGAAACAGATGTAGCCTATTGAACACTGCACATCTGTTCGTTATTCTTTGTTCGTTCGTTGTCGTTTATAGTTTAATCTTTCTTTTACTTACACTGTTTTAGGAGGTTAACAACTCGTTTTCTTTACGTTTAATTGTATGTGTTTGCTTTTGCTTTTGTATTTGTTTTGCGTTTTTTTGTTTGTTTTTTATGTGTTTGCGTGTCGTGTGTCTGTGCGAGTGTGGTTGTCTTAGTAAAGTATAGCCTCGTGTTGACATACCTGGCGTTCCATGTTTAGCTACACTAATTTACTGGCGGAGGAAGAAAATGCAGTCTTGCTCAAACAGGCTTTGAAACATTATGTACATCACATTCACTGACAGTCAAGTGTAGGGAAAAAATCTTCACCACTGAGTTCAACTTTCAAGAGTTCAAGTTTGTGCCATTCCACTTTAGTCTGCGCATAGCGATGTTAGACATGTTTCCTGTGAAGTGGAACAGATCTGTGTTGATATCTCCAGTGGTCTTCCGGAACGTTCAATCGGTGTTTTTTTCTCTCTGTGTGGTTTTGTTTCTCGCTTGTCCACAGATTTGTGTCGCAGATCGACAGTTTCTCTCATCAGCCTGTGTCTCTCAACTTCCCCGAGGAGAACGATGAAACAATGAGCGACGACTTCTTGCCCAGGACGCTCGTCGAGCCTAAGTCCGAAGACAACCCATGCAAGATCCCCGACTGCCACTGCACTCTGGCCAGGCTCCCACAGACACCCTTCCCAAGTCAGGCAGCAGCAGCAGGAGCCAGCACCCCAGACAAATACCAGTGGGCATGGGCGTACCCCAGCTACACCAGTGGCCACGAGAGGGGGGGGTGCCCGGACCCTCACAGTATGCCCTCCCGTCTGCCCTCCAATGAGTACAGCAGCTATCCTGGTGGCGATGCCAGCCTCCTGCCCGGCCGATGCCACTCTCTCCCGGGCAGACACAGCCCCAGCCTGGCAAGCCTGGAGCAGCCAAGGTCGCTGCACTCCACTTTCCCCCAGGCACACACACACACACATACCCATGCCCACCCACACCACCTCAACCCTTATGCCTGCCACCCCCCGGCCCCCGCGTGCTGCTCACAATGCTCTCCGCATGGAACCCCTCATCACATGGCTCCTGGGGCCCTCCACCAGCTCAGTCCCCGGCCTGCCTACCGCATGGCCTATCAGGCCTCAGGTGTGTGTATGTGTGTGTGTGTGTGAATGTATTTGTATGAGTGAGTGAGGGAGAGTATGTGTGTGTGTGTCGTGTGTGTGTGTAAATTTGTATCTGAATGTGTGACGCACTCTGGTGTCTGGTGTAGCCATTTCCACTTATGACAGGGAGCTAACAGTTGTGCAACCCGTGGCGTGTCTCCCAGTCAGACACAGTTCGTATCGCAGAGAGGTTTTGGACATACATTTGGACATACGTCTGCATGTGTTGGACCTTGTGGTCGAATCTGTGGCAGGACAGGTACACGGAAATTACAGGTTGGTCAGCTCTGAGGTGCACACTGTGGTGTGTTTTGGCACAGGTATTCAGTTGTTGCAGTTCGAACAACTGTTCAAGTACATGCACCTTTAAACTCATAGATTTTATGTGGTTTGATCTGGCTTGACCTACAGTACACACACTCATCAGGTGTGGAAAGAATGAGAAGAAAGTGTTTCCCTTAGTGGGAAAGTTCACCCAAATGCAGTGGGAACAGCGAGTGGGAAACTCAGGAATGATTTTACTATCCAGTGTGGTGGGTATGTTTTGAACATTACTTGAGCTTTAGGGGAGCAGTCAGTCCTTTACCCGCACCATCTGCCCAGAGGAGACTTTTTCTACTCTACGCCCAGCAACTCTTGCATGTGTTTGTCAGTGTGAAGCCTCCATGATGTTGCATGATTGTTAGATGGTCATGTGATTTTGTCCGCCTCGTAGGCCCACTTATTCCTATCGCTTGACCAACAGGGCTAGCAGGACTAGTAGGACCAGCAGAGCTAGTAGGTTAGCAGGACTAGTAGGACCAGCAGGGCTAGTAGGTTAGCAGGACTAGTAGGGATAGCAGGGCTAGTAGGCTAGCAGGACTAGTAGGACCAGCAGGGCTAGTAGGACCAGCAGGGCTAGTAGGTTAGCAGGACTAGTAGGGATAGCAGGGCTAGTAGGCTAGCAGGACTAGTAGGACCAGCAGGGCTAGTAGGTTAGCAGGACTAGTAGGGATAGCAGGGCTAGTAGGCTAGCAGGACTAGTAGGACCAGCAGGGCTAGTAGGCTAGCAGGACTAGTAGGACCAGCAGAGCTAGTAGGTTAGCAGGACTAGTAGGACCAGCAGGGCTAGTAGGCTAGCAGGACTAGTAGGACCAGCAGGGCTAGTAGGCTAGCAGGACTAGTAGGACCAGCAGGGCTAGTAGTTTAGCAGGACTAGTAGGACCAGCAGGGCTAGTAGGTAAGCAGGACTAGTAGGACCAGCAGGGCTAGTAGGTTAGCAGGACTAGTAGGGGTAGCAGGACCAGCAGGGCTAATAGGGCTAGCAGGACTAGCAGGGCTAATAGGGCTAGCAGGACTAGCAGGGCTAATAGGACTAGTAGGGCTAATAGGGCTAGCGGGTCTGCTCTCCCAGAAGCACAAGCACAGGGCACAATGCACCACAACTGTCCTGTTCCTGGCTGTAATTTACTGCTGTGTGGGACTGCATGCCTTGGGTCTTAGTGCTCATCTTCTGCACACCGATTGACGTAGTCGACTTTTGCCCATAGGGGAGAGTTCAGGTGAAAGGTATTTGGCATGCACAGACACACTCATGCACTCTCTATGTCTCTCTAAAGCTAGCCTAGCCAAATGCAGCCTTTCTCAACATATTCCTCTCCTCTGAAGGAAGTAACATCATAGTGCTCTCACTCCTCTCTCACCTCTCCTTTTCTCCTCCTCTTCTCTCCCCTCCTCTCCCCTCTCCTCTGTTCTCCCCTCCTCTCCTCTCTCCTTTTCTGCTCTCCTCTCCATTGCATGCACAGCACAGCTTCACAACCAAGCTGACACCCACCTCATGTTTTCATCTTCCTCCCCCCAGGTCGTCATCCTCACTCTGGGCATGTCCGAACCAGTTCAACCCAAAGGTGGGTCCACCAGTACACCCTGTTCCCAGCCCTATCTCTCCATTCTATGTCCTCCAGTGCTGGGTCATTCATATTTCTATTCTATGTCCTCCAGTGCTGGGTCATTCATATTTCTATTCTGTGTCCTCCAGTGCTGGGTCATTCCTATCTCTATTCTGTGTCCTCCAGTGCTGGGTCATTCCTATCTCTATTCTGTGTCCTCCAGTGCTGGGTCATTCCTATCTCTATTCTGTGTCCTCCAGTGCTGGGTCATTCATATTTCTATTCTGTGTCCTCCAGTGCTGGGTCATTCCTATCTCTATTCTGTGTCCTCCAGTGCTGGGTCATTCCTATCTCTATTCTGTGTCCTCCAGTGCTGGGTCATTCCTATCTCTATTCTGTGTCCTCCAGTGCTGGGTCATTCCTATCTCTATTCTGTGTCCTCCAGTGCTGGGTCATTCCTATCTCTATTCTGTGTCCTCCAGTGCTCCATTTGTTTGGGAGATGTAATCTGAGATGCTGGTCATGTGAGTCCAAGTTTGAGCGTGTGCCCATAGTTACATACTCTATACATCATGGTACAGCTTACAGGAAATGACCTCCTTCCAGTGTCTCACACAGGTCTATATGGGCCATGTCAACTTTCACCTGCTGGGTGTAACAAGAATGTTTCAATTTGTAATTTAAGGTTTATAGTAACATAACATTTTATATTAGCTAAAATAAAACTGCTGGCTGCTACTGCTGAAAAGACAGACACCTATGACTTGACTACCATATAATGTTTTGGAATTGTTATGATGCTCAGCCAAAACCGTGAACACTTGGATCACATGGATCACTTCTGGTAGCTACTGACTGTACCTTTCCTGGATGACCCCTGCATGACCCCTGTCAGGTGGATTGGCCTCTTGAGCCGAGGATCTGCCCAAGGTGTTTTCCTTGAATAACCCCTGTTGCCCTTGGGTGCTCCTTGTTCATGTCTGTAAAGCGCCAAGAGGCAACTGTATTATAGAATAGTGCTTTAGAAATAGAATTGAATTAAATTGAATTGAATTGAATCTCAGCTAGCCTTTCAGAAACAAAGCAAAGCCACTCCCTGCGTTCCTAGTGTGACAACTGACCACCAGATCAGTGTTGATAGTGTTGAAAAGTCACAGAAAAGCAATCAGTCAAATCAATACTGCTGACACTCTATCTCTCTCTCACACACACACACACAAAGTGTAACAGCATAAAACAAAATGGAATGGAGTGTTTCTGTGACAGTTACCAAACTTACTCACACACCATCAATCAGCCTTGCTCTGTCACACACACACACACACACACACATTAGACTAATTGCTTTTGCTCTAGCTCAGTGTCACACACTCTCATAAGCCCCTTCACAAACCCATTTCACACTCTTGTGCTCACACACTCTAGTGTAAACGCAGACTCTCTTACGGGCAGCCTTATGGTTAGGGCTTCGGGCTTGGAACCCAAGGGTTGCTGGTTCACTCCCCAACCAGTGGACAACGGCTGCTGTGTTTCCCTGTGTGCTGTGTGTTTGGGACCAAGTTCCTTGTGTGTGTAAATACACTTAGCCAATAAGACCGATTGTCATTCTTTCTCTCGCACATTTCCACACTCTCACTCAGTCTTGCATACTCTCACTCAAATACACACTTTCACTCTCTCTCCTTGCAGTGAGTTTGTTGTTCCTCAAGTCCAGCAGCAGAAGTACACCAGTCCCAGAGGAACCCAGTTATCTATGGAGCAAAGTGAGTGGTCCCACTTTGAATTCTGATTTTCAAACAGTTTTCATTTGGATTAAAGTGAGTTGGATTTGAGAATCCCATGTTTCTCTAGGTGGGCTCAGGGATTACTTTTGATCCCAGATAGAAGTGAGTGTTGCTTATGTATTCCCTGAGTGTTGCTTATGTATTCAGGTTAAGTGTCATTCATATTAAAGTGGTAATGGAATGGGATGGAATTACAGTGATAATATGAGAGCAGGAGTTGACTGTAGACAGAAACCACACATTAGGACTATAATTCACATTAGTACACTCATTAATTACCATGCTACTGTCCAGCATACTTAAATACCAGTATCACTTACACACGTACTTACTGTAGCTAAAGATGAGAATAGTGACCCCACTCGTTCTCAAATCCAGGTCTTGATGAGCCAGCCTCCTTGGTATGGCAGTCAAGAGTGCATAGTCAACCACACTCCATCACACAGACTTTAATCACACTTTTACTTACTCTCAGTAAGGTTTTCAATGTTGTTGTAGCCTGAATGTTTATCCTTTTTTTTGTAAGCAGCCTTGTTTTAAAGCCTTTGCTAAATGTGTAAATGTAAATGTTCTTACATGATTTAATCACACTCTTATTGGCAACTGTTTGGTGCTGGAAAGCATGTTGTTGCCTTGTGTATGCAGTGCACTATACATGTAAGGACCGATTCATAGTCAGTGTAAGGACACAAACGTTGCTATGGTTACAAACTCACACGCACTAGTATCACATGCATCGTTGCTTTGCATCCCCAGCAAAGGTCAGAAGAGTTTCGCTACACTCCTGACGTATCATTATGTCCATTATGTCTTTTCATGTCTGTTGACTATGAAAAGTTGTAAAGTCAAGAGTGCAAAAATATCAATATACATAAATATTTGAATTAATCTAAAAATATTTAATACATCTTTTAATTCCTCTTCATTTTCTGTCCCCCAAAGGGAAGGTGTTTGTGACTTATGAGTCAGACAGTGAAGACCATGTCAAAGAGATCATCAAGTTTGTTGCCATGCTGAGACACAATGGCTTTGACACTCATGTAAGGCAAACACACACACACACATATATTTCTGAAAGTTTGTCACATCACCAAGTGAAAAGTCATGCTGGATGGCCTGTCTTACAGCCGTGACGTGAAATAACAAATATGTCACATGCAGATCATCATTTTGTGTCTTTACACTGAGAAGAGCAGAAACAGGGAAAGGGGTGTGTGTGTGTGTGTGATGGGTATTTTCCACAGATTGACGTCTTTGAGCAGCAGCTGAACAGTATTAGCAAGATCGACTGCACAGAGAGGTACATCCAAGAGGTGAGACACACACACACACACACACACACATATACCAGCACACTCTTGTTGTACTAGTTGTAGTCATTTATCAATAAGATCAACTGCATAGAGTGGAACAGCAAAGAGATGAGACACACACAGTCACACACACACACTCACATGCAGACATGTATGCAAAAACGTGCACACTCAGACATTCATACACACACACACACTCTCTCTCTCTCTCTCTATCTGTCTCTCAAGCAAGATCAGAGACACAGATGTACACCTTATAGGTTGACCTTGCGGTGTCTATTTGAAGTGTGTTGATGTTGTTGAGGTGAAGTGTTTGGCCCTGTTTGGCCCTGTCCTCTAGAGATCCACTCTTATCTGGATTTTATTGGATTCTGTTCTGTGCTTCTCAGAAGGATTACCTGATCATCATTGCCATCAGCACCAGGTACTTTGAAGTGGTGTCAGGAGACAACATGTTTGTGGAGAGAGATGAGCGCACATTAAACACTGTTTACATCCACAAACAGGTATGGATCACCACAACCAAGAAGTGAAAGTCAGTCCAGTCAAACTGCACTGCAACTAACTCAAGGTCCTTGATGGATTTACTGGAGATGAGCTTCCCTGCCCAGCAAGCCCTGTCAGGGTGCCTTGAGGCTGCCTCTGCTCTTAGTTAAAATCTGTTTGGTGTTGTGATGGCTTTGCTCTGGCTGGTAGATGTCTTAATTAAAATCTGTTTGTTGTTATGTGGTCTTGCTCTGGTTGCTAGATGTCTTATCTGTTGTCCTGTCGCAGCTGCAGAATGAGTTCATCCAAAATGGCTGCAAGAACTTCAGGTTCATCCCTGTCCTCTTCCCTGGGGCCAAAAAGGTGAGCTGCCAAAGTGTTTTTCTCAACTTCAACAAAAGGTAAATGTGTGTGTGTGTGTGTGTGTGTGTGCGCGCGCGCGCATGAGGGAGAGTGTGTGAGAGTATGTGTGCGCAAAGCACAAGGTGTGTGTGAGTGGTTGAGAGTACAAGATAGAGAAAGCAAGAATTCTCAAGGGTGTGTGTATGTGTGAGTAAGTGTGTGTGCGTGTTTACTCCTTCAAAAGGATCACCCGAGAGCCTCAGGCTGCTATGACACTAATTCCATTGTCTATTTTCAGATATTCACACACACACTTGTTGACAGATTTGCAGACATGATGTCTCTCAAATCCTGTTTGTACAATATAATTCCAGAGGAGTGCTTACATTATCCAACACAAATCATTGAAACATCAAAACCCAGTCCGTACTACAACAAATGTGTTGAAAAGCTGTTATTTTCAGACACCCAGATGCTCTTTGTGCTATTAGTAGGAAGGAAGAGGTCCGACTCTTTCTTGTAAAAACCACAGGTTGTGGGCCCGGCCCAAGTAACTAGGTCACTACGAAGGAGGGCTGTGATTCCTTTCGTTCCTCTTTGTTGAGGCCGAGGTGGGGAGCTTCATTCTGAATGAATAAGATTAATTGATTGATTAAACTATGGATTTATTGATTAAACGTGGATTTATTGATAAAATGATTCTTAAAGCAACATTTGAAAGTGATATACTAGTGTTATAGAATTTCCTTATTAAAGTCTAATTGGTATGGAATATATACATTACCAATTAATAGCCAAAGCAAGTTGATTTGCATTCTAAATTCAGTGGATATCAGAACAATACGCTGCCTCAGCTTTTTGGACTCAGTGCAGTTGCTTTTTGGACTCAGTGCAGTTGCTTGTTGCTTTTTGGACTCAGTTGCTTTTTGGACTCAGTGCAGTTGCTTGTTGCTTTTTGGACTTAGTTCCTTTTTGGACTCAGTGCAGTTGCTTGTTGCTTTTTGGACTCAGTTGCTTGTTCACATTCTGGTGCCGTTTCTAGGTCATTTTGGATGATTTAACCAAACAGTATTACACTGCATTTAGGTTCTTTAAAGAACCAATCTAAGGAACCAAACAGTATTACACTGCATTTAGGTTCTTTAAAGAACCGATCTAAGGAACCAAACAGTATTGCACTGCATTTAGCTTCTTTAAAGAACTGATCTAAGGAACCAAACAGTATTGCACTGATCTAAGGAACCAAACTGTATTGCACTGATCTAAGGAACCAAACATTATTGGACTGATCTAAGGAACCAAACAGTATTGCACTGCATTTAGGTTCTTTAAAGAACCGATCTAAGGAACAAAACAGTATTGCACTGCATTTAGCTTCTTTAAAGAACTGATCTAAGGAACCAAACAGTATTGCACTGATCTAAGGAACCAAACAGCATTGCACTGCATTTAGCTTCTTCAAAGAACTGATCTAAGGAACCAAACAGTATTGCACTGATCAAGGAATCAAACAGTATTGCACTGCATTTAGCTTCTTTAAAGAACTGATCTAAGGAACCAAACAGTATTGCACTGATCTAAGGAACCAAACTGTATTGCACTGATCTAAGGAACCAAACATTATTGAACTGATCTAAGGAACCAAACAGTATTGCACTGCATTTAGGTTCTTTAAAGAACCGATCTAAGGAACTAAACAGTATTGCACTGCATTTAGCTTCTTTAAAGAACTGATCTAAGGAACCAAACAGTATTGCACTGATCTAAGGAACCAGACAGTATTGCACTGCATTTAGCCTCTTTAAAGAACCGATCTAAGGAACCAAACAGTATTGCACTGATCTAAGGAACCAAACTGTATTGCACTGCATTCGGGTTCTTTAAAGAACCGATCTAAGGAACCAAACAGTATTGCACTGATCTAAGGAACCAAACAGTATTGCACTGCATTTAGCCTCTTTAAAGAACCAATCTAAGGAACCAAACAGTGTTGCACTGCATTTAGCCTCTTTAAAGAACCGATCTAAGGAACCAAACAGTATTGCATTGCATTTAGGTTCTTTAAAGAACCGATCTAAGGAACCAAACAGTATTGCACTGATCTAAGGAACCAAACAGTATTGCAGTGTTGCATTTAGCTTCTGTACAGAATCAAACAATTTAAGGAACCTGAAAGTCTGTAAGGCATATAGCTTCTTTAAAGAACCGATTGAAGGAACCTTTCCAACAACAAAAACCTGAGATGACCACAAGGTTCAGTCTAAAAATAACTACGAATAAAAGCATTAGCTATTAGAAAACAAACACACTGCAGGTTTAAATGCCGCAGGGCTGACAGGCACATCCTGGGTCCTCTGTGTGTCAACATCATTACCCACACTACCAGACATATTCATGAAATCAACGAGAACATGAGCCGGCCTCAACTTCTGGCCTTTACAGATCCTAGTTATGGCATGTGGCCCACTTGCATTACATGTTTCTGCTGTCCATTAGCAAACAACATAAGGGTTTCTAAAGAAGTGAAGGCCACTCTCTGAAAAGGCAGTGAAATAAATATCAAAAAACAGTTCAGCTCAGTGTGTGTGTGTGTGTGTGCCCATAAGAAATAAGCCTCGATCTCCAGTCCAGATTTAATTTCAAAGCTGCTTTATCATCCTGCTTAGATTCCAAAGGTGCAAATAAAAATAAACACACTAATTTGTTCTCTGTGTGTGTGTGTGTGTGTTTGTGTGTGTGTTGCAGAGCCACATCCCCACCTGGCTCCGGAACACACACGTGTACAGCTGGCCCAAGGATCGGGACGACATCCTGAGGCGTCTGATGCGAGTGGAGAAGTACAACCCTCCGCCGATTGGAGAACTACCAACCATCGTCTCGATCCCCATCTAAACCTGTGTGTGTATGTGTATGTGTGTGTGTGTACCAACCATCGTCTCGATCCCCATCTAAACCTGTGTGTGTGTGTGTGTGTGTGTGTGTGTGTGTACCAACCATCGTCTCGATCCCCATCTAAACCTGTGTGTGTGTGTGTATGTGTGTGTGTGTGTGTGTACCAACCATCGTCTCAATCCCCATCTAAACCTGTGTGTGTATGTGTATGTGTGTGTGTGTGTGTGTGTACCAACCATCGTCTCGATCCCCATCTAAACCTGTGTGTGTATGTGTATGTGTGTGTGTGTGTACCAACCATCGTCTCGATCCCCATCTAAACCTGTGTGTGTGTGTGTATGTGTGTGTGTGTGTGTGTACCAACCATCGTCTCGATCCCCATCTAAACCTGTGTGTGTATGTGTGTGTGTGTGTGTGTGTGTGTGTACCAACCATCGTCTCGATCCCCATCTAAACCTGTGTGTGTGTGTGTGTGTGTGTGTGTGTGTACCAACCATCGTCTCGATCCCCATCTAAACCTGTGTGTGTGTGTGTGTGTGTGTGTGTGTGTGTGTGTGTGTGTACCAACCATCGTCTCGATCCCCATCTAAACCTGTGTGTGTGTGTGTGTGTGTGTGTGTGTGTGTGTGTGTGTGTGTGTGTGTGTGTGTACCAACCATCGTCTCGATCCCCATCTAAACCTGTGTGTGTATGTGTATGTGTGTGTGTGTGTGTGTGTGTGTGTGTGTGTGTACCAACCATCGTCTCGATCCCCATCTTTACCTGTGTGTGTGTGTGTGTGTGTGTGTACCAACCATCGTCTCGATCCCCATCTAAACCTGCTGTGTGTGTGTGTGTCTGCGCACCAACCATTGCCTCTATCCACATCTAAACCTGCTGTGTGTGTGTGTGTGTGTGTGTGTCTGCGCGCCAACCATTGTCTCTCTATCTACATCTAAACCTACAGTGTGTGTGTGTGTATGTACCAACCATCGTCTCTATCCCTGTTTAAACCTGTAGTGTGTGTGTGTGTATGTACCAACCATCGTCTCTATCCCTGTTTAAACCTGTAGTGTGTGTGTGTGTACCAACCATCGTCTCTATCCCTGTTTAAACCTGTAGTGTGTGTGTGCCATTGTCTTTATCCACATTTAAACCTGCAGTGTGTGTGTGTGTGTGTGTTGTATGGATGCCTGCCCACTATTGTCTCAGTCTCCATTTAAACCTGCAGGCCTAGAGAGCAGCGGCACAATGATCTTTGAAGACAGGTCTGACGTGTGTGTGCATGTGTGTGTTGTTTTGGCATACTTGCGTTTGGTGCAGACTATGGAGGTGGTTCTCTTTGAAAACTGCATTTGAAGTTGGGTCGGTTAACATCCGAGGGACCCGTAGGTCTCGTGTATGTGTGTGTGTGCATGTGTGTGTGTGTGTGTGTGTGCAGCTCAGGGGAGATGGTTTACACCCAATTGCACAACTGAGGACAAACCCACTGATAAATCACTCAACATAACGTCCCACGTGTTCATAAAAAGATCAAGGGTCAAAGGTGTGTCAGTCCAACAGGATTCCCGTTACCTGTAATACGGGTTTAAGGTTCTGTTTCAGAAGAACTAGATGATGGCTTCTCCCTGTTCCCTGAAAATGGCACAGTAGTGCAATCTCAGGAATCTGAAGAAACACACGCGGCTTCAGTGCACTCTGAACTCTCATTTGGGTTTAAGGTGTCACCCAGCTGTGACTTTTTGATATGACATTGAGCCATTGTGTGTACACTGAGCCTGACTTATTGAGGTGGTCTTGTTCTCGTTTCATTCGAGCGCCCCTATTCTCCCACTAAACCAGCTCTAGTGACAGCGCCTGTCATGTCCCAACAGCACAACGTTTCATAACCCTGGGTTTCCACATTCTTGGAAAATGTGTCTGAAAATAAATTCGAAACAGCATCTAGCGGTCAATGATACGAAGTGTGGCTCGGGAATTACAAACACACACACACACACACACACAGAGCCCAGTGGAACTGTGGGGTGAGGTACACTGCCAATCATCTCTACAGCCCCTCCTCCCTAGCAGTACTGCATTCTCAAACTGATCTCAGCACTGCCCGTGTATCTCTCTCCAGTGGGGGCAGCTCATTTGCCCTTCAGCATCTTAGACATGTTCTGTACTGCCTTTAATAAACAAAATATCAGGGTTATTGATGTAATTTAATCAATTAATTTGATTTGATTTCAACTCATTATTTTATTGTCAATCATGATGCATTTTAATCATGAATGACAACTCCTGCTTTTTCCATTTACTCTGTAGGTGGCTTTGGTTAGCTTGATATTCATTTTCAAATGTCATTATTTGTTATTAGTATTGGATTTAATAAAAGACTTTTATTGCCATTTGTTCTTTTAGTCTGACTTAATGCACTGATTTGTGGGCATCATAATTGGAACAGATTTTTTCTTTTTTTTTTCCCGTTTAATTTGCGATATTTTAGTCATTCAAAATATTTCCACTTGATGGTAGCTTAATATTCACACAAAATATAGAAACCAGGAAAAATCCCTTTTAACCCACACAAGATCACATTTGTGCAAAACCCTACTGAAGGCAACTTTGTTAGGTCAAAGCTGGTAAGACGCATGTAATTTCAGTTCCCTGACTTCCATATATCAAGTAGGCTATTTAGCACAGTGAGCTCTGTTCAAATGGACAGCATTGAGGTTGTAGTGTGATCAGTGCGATAACTGATTGAATGCCACAGTGGTTAACACACCTTAACAAAACACACACATTCTTGTGTTGTTTTACACTCTGGTTTCTTTTATATGGTCTTTAGTTCTCCAGTTGATGCGAGTAACTAAAAATGCACATTGTTCATAACAAAACAGGGTCTTCACGGATCACAGCGGGTCATAACAGAACATGGAATAAATAGCCGTGTGTATCGCAGGGATGTATGTGGATCTTGCAAGGACTGTACACATGAGTGCACCGACTCAAAACAGCAACGTCGGTGAGAGACAGGAGTGCAAGAGAGACACAGCACACACACAGTGTGTGGGTGCAGCAAATCTGCCGAGTGTGTGTCGGTGCTGTCAGGAGTCACTAGGCAAGGTTTTCCTCCTCCCACTGACTGAATCCTGATGTTGTCCCCTGAGCCCTCGGCTCTGAACCCCCCAAACTTAGACTGACACTAGACAAGAGTTCATTCACAAGCTTCCTAGTCAATTTGATTATGGGGTGTATGAAGACTGGCTGGGCTCCTCCTACTGCCTCTAAGTAAGTTTACATCAGCCTGAAATCCAAAACAGCTCTTATGAGCCTCATGAAGTCCCATTTATGACCTTGTCAAGCCACAACTCTTCCAAAGTCATCACTGATTGGTTGTTTCCTATCCTTTGGTGAGAATTGATTGGACCGACTGTAGGGGGATCCCACACTTTTAATCAGCATGAATCTGCTTCATGATTGGCTGATTCATCATGCCAGTTAAGTCTGAGGGTTCAGGAATTGTTTTGGGGAGGGGGGGGGGGGGGGTTGCACTGGGATTCAGGCACTACCTAATACTGTGTACCTCTGTGCAGTGCAGAGTGCACCCCCATGGACCTTTAATAAATTACATTCAGTTTCTTGTAGTGTCCCTCATAGGCTACCCCATAGCAGAAACTGTCTCTCATAGGCTACCTCATGGCAGAAACATAGTGTCTCTCTCATAGGCTACCTCACAGCAGAAACATAGTGTCTCTCATAGGCTACCTCATGGCAGAAACAGGTAGCCAGCATTTGTTCATATGGCTCCCATTGTTTCAGGAGAAATCAAAGTGTTTACGTGAAAACACACACACTCATTTGCTAAATTATTAGGAGCACCTAAGCAAGAAACACAGTCTAAACAAACACACACACATAGTCTAAAAG
>JAIFZK010000118.1:1062500-1072500 GCA_027481765.1 Tenualosa thibaudeaui | reverse complement strand
CAACACAACACAACGCAATACAACCCAACACAACACAACACAACACAACACAATGCAACACAACACAACACAACACAACACAACACAACGCAACACAACGTTACAGTCATGCGCTAATACACAACAGATACACTTTAAAGGCTGGGCAATTAATCGAAAAATTAATCAAACCAACATTTATAATCAACGATGACAAATCTCATGACTATTAATCAGCGTGTACTGCTAGTATTATTTTTTTTTTCTCTTCAGACTCTGGACACTCCACTGTGTGTTCACACAGTGTTCCTTCAGTGTTCACACTTAACCACATAAACACATGCACAGAATACTACATAGACTGAATTCCAATCCAAACCCTGAACCCTGAGGCCTGAAGTATAGTATTCCAGCTCTGCATTCACATCCATCAGTAGGTTTAGTGATGCAGCGGAGAGAATTAAAAGCAGCTCAGACCATTTAAAAACTCCCACAGAAATTCTTGTGGTAGCAGAATGAAAAGTCATTCTAGGTCACTGGACCCTGTTCACATTTAGACCAGGGGTGTTGGACCAGCCGATCGCTGTCGACCAGTAGATCACCAAGTGAGTGCAGGTACGGTATGTTGTGAAACGATCAAAAACTAAAAAAACTTTCAGACTTTTCATTATTCTTCCCTTTCACTTCGACATTTAATTGACATAAACAAGGGTGTGGTTCAGACTGATGCATGGAGCAGACGCTTGGATCCAAAGCTGACTGAACTCTAATTGGGTCCCTCCAGTAGAGCGGAGTTTGGGAAGGTTCTGTTTCTACACGTGTCTCACCTCTGGGATGCCCGAGCCACAGGCGTAGGGGGCGAACACGCGCACCAGAGACACGGCCAGGAAGGAGAAGAAGAGCGCCCACAGCACATACAGGAAGTAGTTCAGCACGTACGCCCCCGCACCCTGGAGGACAAACAACAGACCATAATCATCATCATCATCATCATACACACCTTTCTCCTAACAAAACACTCACTTGGCGATACAATACCCACTCATAAAACAGACCAGTTTGAATCCTACACTTACTGGTAACAGTTCCCTCAATGCCAACACACACACACACACACACACACACACACACACACACACACACACACACACACACACACACACACACACACACAGAGCTAGATACTGTAAATCAAAAGAGTGTGAGCTGACCTCATTGTAGCCAGTCATGAGTTCAGCCCATTTCTGCCACTGTGGACACTTGTCCCGGTCATCAAAGGTCGTCTCATTGGACGTCCAGCAACACTGCTCGTGACTGTACCAGAACGCTGACAGACACACGCCCTCCTTCAGGTCCGTCATCCAGTCCACAGCCAGGTCAATTACGCCCGCCAGAGTGCCTGGGTTGAACACACACATACACACGCACACACAAGCGCACACGCACACACATCACATGCATTAGAAGGCCAAAGCCACCCTATAGGACATCAAGACAAGCTCTACAGAGCCTTCTTCAAGCACAATTGTTTCACATTGTTTTCACAATTCTTCAGGCTACTTGCACGCTAGCCAGGTTCTTTAACCACCACACTACCACCACCCTTCTAATCCTTGACACACACATTTCATCCACACTTAAAATAATGTATTTACTGCATTGCAGACCAACGTTTCATTTTCTTAAACAAATGTGGTTGTGAGTAACATTAACACAGTGAGCAACATTAACACAGTGGGTAACATTAACACAGTGAGCAACATTAACACAGCAAATGTGGTTGTGGGTAACAGTGAGTAACATTAACACAGTGAGTAACATTAACACAGTGAGTAACATTAACACAGCAAATGTGGTTGTGGGTAACAGTGAGTAACATTAACACAGTGAGTAACATTAACACAGTGCGTAACATTAACACAGTGAGCAACATTAACACAGCAAATGTGGTTGTGGGTAACATTCACACAGTGAGTAACATTAACACAGTGAGTAACATTAACACAGTGAGTAACATTAACACAGCAAATGTGGTTGTGGGTAACAGTGAGTAACATTAACACAGTGAGTAACATTAACACAGCAAATGTGGTTGTGGGTAACAGTGAGTAACATTAACACAGCAAATGTGGTTGTGGGTAACAGTGAGTAACATTAACACAGTGAGTAACATTAACACAGCAAATGTGGTTGTGGGTAACATTAACACAGTGTGTAACATTAACACAGTGAGTAACATTAACACAGTGAGCAACATTAACACAGCAAATGTGGTTGTGTGTAACATTAACACAGTGAGTAACATTAACACAGCAAATGTGGTTGTGTGTAACATTAACACAGTGAGTAACATTAACACAGTGAGTAACATTAACACAGCAAATGTGGTTGTGTGTAACATTAACACAGTGAGTAACATTAACACAGTGAGTAACATTAACACAGCAAATGTGGTTGTGGGTAACATTAACACAGTGTGTAACATTAACACAGTGAGTAACATTAACACAGCAAATGTGGTTGTGTGTAACATTAACACAGTGAGCAACATTAACACAGCAAATGTGGTTGTGTGTAACATTAACACAGTGAGTAACATTAACACAGTGAGTAACATTAACACAGTGAGCAACATTAACACAGTGAGTAACATTAACACAGCAAATGTGGTTGTGTGTAACATTAACACAGTGAGTAACATTAACAAATTCAGTAACATTAACACAGCAAATGTGGTTGTGTGTAACATTAACACAGTGAGTAACATTAACACAGTGAGTAACATTAACACAGCAAATGTGGTTGTGTGTAACATTAACACAGTGAGTAACATTAACAAAGTGAGTAACATTAACACAGTGAGTAACATTAACACAGTGTGTAACATTAACACAGTGAGTAACATTAACACAGTGAGTAACATTAACACAGTGAGTAACATTAACACAGTGTGTAACATTAACACAGTGAGTAACATTAACACAGTGAATGTTTATTTGCCTTTCTGTGCCCTTCAAGCTTCATGAGAAGGAGCCACTCCCCTGCATCGCCACTGGGGTTTAAAGTCCATTAATGGCTAATATTGTCCTGCTTGATGGCGCAGAGGATCAGAGGATCATAAAGCAGTATTGTGTGCTCCTGATAGAAGGCTGGTGAATGCTAGTGAAGTCTCTAAGGCAGGCTGGTGAATGCTAGTGAAGTCTCTAAGGCAGGCTGGTGAATGCTATTGAATGCTAGTGAATGCTAGTGAAGTCTCTAAGGAAGGCTGGTGAATGCTATTGCATGCTAGTGAAGTCTCTAAGGAAGGCTGGTGAATGCTATTGCATGCTAGTGAAGTCTCTAAGGAAGGCTGGTGAATGCTATTGCATGCTAGTGAAGTCTCTAAGGAAGGCTGGTGAATGCTATTGCATGCTAGTGAAGTCTCTAAGGCAGGCTGGTGAATGCTAGTGAAGTCTCCAAGGCAGGCTGGTGAATGCTATTGAATGCTAGTATTGCATTCCAGTTAAATGATTATTAAGACCATCGTCTGTTCAGCAGTGACATGCTGTACCTATGGATCTTATTTTTGTACACTGTTAAAATTACTTACAATCATCAGGCCACAAAGCTACTCTACTCAAGCTTTCTGAGTGGTGTGAAGGGCTGTATGTTTGACACCCCTGATCTATGGGCTTAGGGCACAGGGTTGGGATTGGGTGCCCTACCTGATAGCAGGCCAATGAGCAGCATCACCACCCATCCGGACCAGGCGTCCAGCAAGCTCTTGATCAACTCCCAGATGGACTCCTTGCTCTTGTTGGTGATCTGAGAACAGTAGAGTTTGGTGTTATCAAAGCCAGAGCGCTTTAGGGGCCTTGAGAGACACTAAATAAATGCCATGGACTGTAACTAATGGCATTAATGAGCACATGAGAAGGCTTCAGGCCATCCACAAAAGGCATGCTGGGACATGGAGTCCACTTGAGTCAGGATAGGGAGAAAACTAGCGCTTACTTCAAACACATCAGAGTGATCATCAATGTCAAGGAGGACACAAAAAAAATGGATCACCATGGTCATCCCCTACAAATGACCTGGCATGACCCTGGGTAGGATACTGCCTGGTGCTCTCTGAACACTATGAACCCCAGCAGACTGGACTGTGTGCGGGGATCACCTTCAAATCACCATCATTGAAATCATTTATCCACATGGGAAAAATTTAAACGATTAATTTAAGGGGCTTAACATGCTGGATGCTGCTTCACGTTACTGATGTTACTTTCAAAGCTTTTATGTTTTTTTTATATTATACTACTTAATCCACATCAGAACCATATTAATCAGGGGTTTAAGTTGTTCACTGCTGCTTAGCGACATTATTGACGTTTTCAGAATATTTTTTTATGTTCACATACACAGTTAGCTCTGCTTGTCCAGGGCATCATTCGTAATTTTTGTTATGTGCATTTCTTGGTAACATAAAATGATTAACCAAAAAAAAAACATCCCTCAGAGTGCAACTTTTCAACAAAAAGCCCAGAGAGGTGATTGGTTCCACTGATCTTGGAACAGCTAAGAGGTATTGTTAGGCACAACATGAACACCTGACTTTTCACTGCTCCCTGAGCAGTTAAATACTGTTAGTGAGTGCGGTATGCTATCTGTTACCATCCTGGCTGTATGGTGTGTGTGCCATGTGACACATGAGTTTTGAGCAGGGAAAGATGCCCACCTTCCTATGGCGGTCCGTGTCGCGGGACTTCTCCCTCAGCCAGTCGATGGTGTGGAAGTCCTCGTACGTGCCCACATCAGGGAAGGGCTCGTCCAGGAAGTCCATCAGGTTCCCTGCCCCGTTCATCTCCTCTGTGGGAGTGGCGTTGCTTATGGCTATGCCACATAGCAAACAAACGGAAGTAATGGCAATTCAGTTTATTAATTCACTGCCTCTCTTCTGGTGTTAACGCTAACCACTGACACTGACAAGTAACACAAGATGCGATAAAGTGCATGTCCAATACGCACCCCCTGCGATCAATATACTGTTCTTCATGAACTCTCTAATTACCGCACAAAATTCTTCTTGACAACCAGTGTGATTTGTCCACACAGTTGAACTCGGTATCACACCTGTGAGGACCACTCCCACTTTTCCGACCTCAGTGTGTGCAGTTATTTATGTTAGGAGTAACCGGAGACCGATTTTGCACAGTGACCCCCTCTCCATGAGGTGAAAACACACTGACCACTCTTTATTTACCGTGTCATTTCACCATGCTCTGTCATGAACGTTAGCTCCTATTAGCTAGCCTCAGACGCTAGCAGTAGTACCATCCAATGGCGCCATACATTCACCATAGCACTAGCTTGCTCAGCTCTCAGCCTGACGTAAACAGTAAACTACTCTTGATAATGTTTTAATACATCAATGTGTCAATACGTTTGTTGACAGTTGTGGATGAAGAAATGCATGCGCTCGACGTTACGCATAACAGGTGCACACACGCACCAGGAGAATTTTATTCGACCATTCTGCTAAGCTAGCTAGACCTCTCCAAATGTTCACTTACCATCAGCCTCCATGCTTGTGTGCTACTTGAAGATGGCTGCCTTTTCTGTTCTATGTAACAGTAACGACAATACCCATTTTCCTAGAGTTTCTGTTTAGGCACGTCTTCTGTGCCGATGTTGTGCGCGGCACAGCTGGTTTGGTAAATAATGATGAGGGCGTCACAGATATCTCTTGATTTCCCACAATGCAACTGTCTCAGACACCATTCAGTGCGCACTCACGAGCGACGACAAGCTGCGCTCAAATGTCGCTCAAGCTCAACGCGGTTACCTGCAAATCCACAACCCTCAGACATGCCACGGTTGAATATTTCTGTGATCACCTCGGCAGAATAAATAAGATTTTAATGTGCCACATTTTCTGTAAACAATATGCTATTATATTACAGAAACAGCATTAATATTTAAGTGTAATTTCAGTAATAAGATTTTTTCTAAATTATTGAGGCCCTAGCCCCTACTCTATATTGCCAATCATTTATCCATCTTCAGAATGTGTACAGGTAGCCTAAATGCAGGCAGGTAAGTAGAAAATAGATTTACACAGACTAGGTGCAGCAAACTAGCCTGACAAGCCAGACTATAACATTAAATGTATAGGTTAGCCTACATCTACACAAAGCCCTATGTAAGTGTCTGGTCTATATTTCTAGTCTCAGCAAACCCCTGGCTCTTCACAGCTCTGGCTCTTCATGCATTTTAGCGCCCTCTTGTGGTCAAAAGACAAATATTGGAGAGACAAATATTGAAGAGTAGGACCATAAGGGAGAAGAGAGAGACTGTGCATGTGTGCATGTGAGAGAGAGAGAAGGAAAGAGAGACAGTAAGATTGCGAGACTGTGCATGGCTTTGTGCATGTGCTGAGCATTTAGCATGTGTGTGCATGCGTGTGTATGGTGTGTGTGTGTGTGTGTGTGTGTGTGTGTGTGTGAGAGAGAGAGAGAGAGAGAGAGACAGAAAGATAGAGTGCAAGCCTAGTGCGTCTATGTGTGTGTGCTGAGCATTCAGTGCCCTCAGGAGTGGGTGAGCTGTGTTGGTATTCTTGTGCACGGCTGGGTCTGACCCCCCCACTCCTCATATTGGAGCTTTCATGTGTAACCTCCCACAGTCAGACGTCACAGTCCTCATAGTTTTCACTGCTCAGATCTGATTAACTAGAATAGGCGATTGTTTCCTTGTCTCCTATGTTGAAAGGGTCTCTTGGGCCCTCCATAAATGCAATAAAAACAGAATAAATGAAAAATATTAATTATTGTATTATTATTGTATTGATTATTGTATGAAAAGTTTTTTACTGCATTTGTAAACTGCAGCTTCTTCCATAGGATTACAAAGCTACTCCAGGAGAATTTGGTTTGTTTGGCAGACTACTGATAGTATAGAAGAACACCTGAGCTGACCCTATGATAAAGCACAGCTTGACTGTAGAAGAGCCAAGGAGCTAGAACTAAACCTTTATCTTTTAGTTTACATACTATCAACAATACCTTATTTGTCTTTCAACAGCATCCGGTGAGAGGGATTGACAAAAGGAGTGTTCGGAAAATGACTGGCACCGCGTGTGTGTGTGTGTGTGTGTATGTGTGAATGATGCTGTTGTTTAGCCATCTCTGCCTCTGCCTCTCTCTGCAAGCTGGTCCCTGACAAAGCAACAGACAGAGAGAGAGAGAGAGAGAGCAGGGGAGTGGATAACATGTCAGTGAGCAGCGTGTCATGTGGGATCACATAGATGATGTGTGCACTTTGTGAGTGGGTTAAGAGAGCTTTGAAGGAGTTCCTCTCAGCTGGGCGCATCGAGGGGCTGCACTTCCCTAATTGGCCCCTGTGGTGTTGAGATCTTGGAGCCGACGATCATCAGGGGACCGAGGAAGGGGAGAGTGGGTGGAGAGCGAGCTCAAGCTGACGGCCCGGGACCAGACAGCGGTGCCTGTGAGAACGCCAGGACTGGGACAGAACCAAGTCGGACTGGAAGCTGACTATCCAGGGGAGCACCAGGACGGGACCAAGACGGCTGAGGTTGGGTCGATACCAGACAGGAGTGGAGTGGGGATGGATCACAGCGCCTGGCTGCTGGAGCTCCTGGGGCTGTTTGTGTGCATCCTGGCCTGGGTGTGCTCGCTGGCCACCACCCTCATGTCTCAGTGGCTCACCCTCTCCACAGACCTGCTGCCGGCTGAGAGCTACGAGCTGGGCCTCTGGGAGACGTGCGTAGTGCAGGAGCTGGGGGTGATTGAATGCAGCCCCTACGACAGCCTCCTGGGCCTGCCGCCCGACATCCGGCTCGCCCGCATTCTCATGTGTGCCACCATGGCAACGGGGCTTCTGGCGCTGGGTCTCGCCATCCCTGGCATGTACGTGGTGAACAGCTGCAAGGGCACCGAGACACTGCGCGCCAAGCGGACGCTGAAGATGCTCGGGGGCATCGTCTGCCTGGGCACCGGCGTGCTGGGCATCATCCCCGTCTCGTACGTGGCCCACCTGACAGTGCTGCGCTTCTTTGACGAGTCTGTGCCAGAGGTGGTGCCACGCTGGGAGTTCGGCCAGGCGCTGTTCTGGGGGTGGGGTGCAGGCTTGCTGCACCTGGCAGCGGGGCTGCTTCTGGTCAGCTCCTGTGTGTGTGTGCAGGACCAAGACTGCCCGGGGACCAGGGCCGTACCCATGACTACGCACACATACACAATGACCGGTGCCGAGCTTAACCACAGAAAACGCACAGACTATGTGTAAGGAACGTGAAACAGAACCTTGACAAATATCCTATAGGAACCGGCGAGTTCTAGTTTTTCTCCCACTAACCAAAAGTCCAATCTTTTTGGCTGGAGCTGGTTCATGATGACAGACTGGCATGAGGCCGTGTTGATGGATGCTGCTATATTCTCCATTTGAGTTTTATTCAATCACCAAGGTAATGTCAACTCCAAAGTTCTTCCTTTACCTTTGGGGTCAGAGTTCACCCAGAGTTTTATTTCTACGTACATATGTCACATCAAACGTATTATTTAATAATTCTTTGACATATTTGAGCAGAATCTGATTTTAAACAAATATACACATCCAATGACTGAAATGTATAAGCCATGTCTGTGCAATTTAATAAGTTCAGTAAGTCAAAAGGCTGGTATGTTGTTCCTCTGGAGATACAGGATTGTTCAGCTAAAAACACTTACCTTTCAATTTAAATGGACCCAACATAGACAGCAGATGCAGTGAGGAAGTATTCTGATATTGTATGAACTTTAGTTTTTTTGTTTATCACCAAAGAATGTTGTTTATTAATCAAATTGGTGTAAAAGTGATATTGCAGGTTAGTTGTGTGTGAATGTATGTGCAATGTAGAAAAGTGTAATGTGTGTAAATGTGTAAATGAAACTTACGACCAATTATAAGCTTTCCATATAATATACTTTACCTTCCAAGACTAGAATATTATTCCTCAGAATAGTATTATTATTTTTATTATTTTTATTTCAAAATAATTGAAATCATTTTCTTTTTATTATTTTCCTTCACTGTAAAAAAACAAAAAAGTCCAGTTTACTTGAAAACCTGGTGTAAAATGTTGCTTCAAATGATTTAAATAAACACAACTAGTCTCTTTCAAGTAAGTAAATTGGTGGAAACTCATTGTTTTAATTGAGTTAAGTACATAACATAACTAGTCTCTCTCAAATAACTTGAACTAGACTAGTTATGTTTACTTAACTCAATTAAAGCAATGAGTTGAAGTTTTCTGAGGCAATGAGATTCCATCAATTTTTCAAGTGAAATTTACTTTTTCTTTTTTACAGTGTAGCATAACTTGAAAGAGACTCGTTTCGTTTCCTCAGAGACTAGTTATGTTTACTTAAATCGTTTGAGGCAACAGGTTTCCACCAATTTTTCAAGTAAGCTTTACTTTTTCTTTTTTACAGTGTGAAATTGTACAAACTTAGGAAAACCATTTACATTCATAAAGTTAATGTTGCTTTACGTTTTATATTGTAGGTCTCAATCCAAAGCGCCAAAACAGCTTCACTAGGAAAATATTGATTGTGCATTGACTATGCCATGATATATCAGAAAATGTATTTAAATTTCTTTCACATATTATATCTGCAACATTTGCTATTGTTGACATATTCTCATATTCAGAGACTATAATATTGGGTCAATAAATAAGTCTAAATATTATACTCAATAATGAACTTTATTGTGGCTGATGAATCCATATCAAGCTGGTTATGGCTATGGCTGGTAATGGCTATGGCTGGTTATGGCAGTGTTGTTTGTGAGCTCGCTGGCATTAAATGGTGTGGTATGCAGTCCAGAGGATAGACATAAGCAGTGGCACTGGGAGAGGAGTCTCCTTTAACTGGTCTGACAAGCATGTGCAATGAATCAGTTAGTGAAACTAATCCTCCTTGATCCCCCATGTTGGCTCCTGGTCTAAGCCTATGTTAATGGCCGTCCTAATGACCAGGCAGATGCTCAG
>JAIFZK010000118.1:1050000-1060000 GCA_027481765.1 Tenualosa thibaudeaui | reverse complement strand
AGGTGCTGTTAATGTACATGAACACTGTTTCTGTTTCTATAAATTTGTGGTTGATAATCACTAATGTCGGTACTTACTGTACATTTTTCATCTGTAGTTAAAAGACAAGTATTTTTATTACTACTATTATTATATATTTTTAACATTTATTTTCTAACAAAGAGCATGTACTGACTGTAGTTACATTGTTTTATTCTAGTCATGACTAGAACAGTTGAATCCTCCATAGTGCTGCTCACTCTATAGTGCTACTTATACTAATTGGTTTTTACATTTTATTTCAATAAAAAATAAATCAAATCAAATCAAAAAAGCTGATAAGTGTCAGCAGCACTATATAAGCGAGCATAGGGCCGTGCACTGATGCCTTTGCTGCCCCGAGAAAAAGCTCTCTTTTAGCTTGGGTACCATCTCCGCATTCATTTGGATGGCATTTAGTCACATGAAGGACACATAAATACACATGCTCTTCTCACTGGCCATCCAGAATATTCCCTGCAGTTCAGGGTGGAGGCTGGGAGCCACCACAAAAATAAAAGAGGGAAGCTTCCCAGGATGACTGTGCTCATTGCCCTGCCATTATAATACCAATGACATAGCATATAACACAGTGCTAATATAACACTAGCAGTGCTAATAAGGCCCTGGAAAATGTGTGGAAGGTTTCTTATGTTTTTTAAGTAGCAAGGCCATTCATTTCATACCAATAGCTCCATAGTGTTAGGTTGGTAAGTTAGCTCCATAGCGTTAGGTTGGTAAGTTAAATCCCGGGGATCCATCTGATCCTCTGACTGAGCGCCTGCTCCCTGGGCCACACAGAGGGGTCTCGGCGGAAGAGAGGGCCCTTTGTTTGACGTCCGTGACGTAGTCCACGGGACAGAGCTGGCCAGAGTGAGTTCTATTTGGACTGGACTCAAACACTTCCCGGCTAACAATCGGCGCTGTGATAGTGGCGGCTATGAGAGGTTTGGAGCAGACTTCACGTGATTGCCACTGCCATCCTCCACCCCGCTGGTTCACATGAGCCAGTACCCCACAGGGGTCAAGGGAAAGGGCCTCCACCTACAGAGCTACTGGGACCCGCATCACTTTCTGCTGAACTGGACCTCTGGTGGTCGGTCGGCCATTTTGAAGAGGAAGGGTCATTCAAGTGACGTTTCAGAGGACAGTGTAGGATCAAACTGTCATGTGAAAAACATGATTGCACATGGATGGGGGCCTATATTACTAATACGTCCATGATGAATGAAGATAATTGCTGGTGGCCCATTGGATTCTATGAAAATACTGAACATAACAAAACTAAACTATACAAAATAAACAAAAAACATGTTTTGGGATTCTTGAAGACAGAAGACAAAATGACAAAGCAAAGTCTTAATGAATGCGGTCCATTGGATAGGGTGAGACGAAGCACATGCCATCCATGTCACATGTCATCCAAGCCTGTGTACCTGTAGTGGAACACGAGAGGTGTTTCCTGTGAGGGTGAGGGCGGTCTACTGGCACTGCTGTGAGGGTATTGGTGTGGAGAAAGGGCAAGAGGGTATTGGTGTGGGGAAAGGGCAAGAGGGTATTGGTGTGGGGAAAGGGCAAGAGGACAGAAATAAACATGTCCTGGCAAATTTGATTAGCCATCCACAAGACCCCTGAGAGAAGCTCAGTAGTCATGGTCATGACTACTGAAAGAGTGTAACATGGAACTGTAACACTCCCAGGAGTGTGTGTGTGTGTGTGTGTGTGTGTGTGTCTTCCTAATTAGCTGCATGTCCTTAGAGGTGAGGCTAGTGAGGAGAAAGCTTGTTAACAGTACATGGCATCACAGTCCTGCCACACATTCATCTAGCTGGGTTGCTCTGAGACAAAAGATTCCACAAGCTCTGTGCTTTTGTTTAAAGTGTCTCAAAGCGCAGCTATTGCCCACACCATAGTCCAAAGCAGGGCAAATTGACATTTAACTTTATAAATTCAAATAATTATTCTAAATACATATATTCACATAAGAAATCGTTGTACAAAATCACTACAATTACCCAATGTGCCTTCATAACATTTGGTCCTTAGGTCCTTGGTTAAACCATGAAGTAAACAGGATGTATGGCCATCATTCAGTTCCTCTGATCCTCCTCTGGGGGTCCACACTACTAGGTGTGTTCCTCAGACTGGAAGGTGGCGTTGTGAAGGGCATAGGGGCTTAGTACACTGCTTCTGTCATCCGATCTGGATTAGAGAGGCCGCCTTGTGGAGCCGTCCTCAGTACGGCCCGCGTTCGCCCAGGAGGGCTCGACCTTGGCAGATGTTCTCCTGGGGAACTGATAGCAAAGGAACAGGAACCCGCTGACGACGCTGAGGATAGCAGCAGTTATGCCCACCCCGATGGCCGCTCCAGCGTGCTGCCGCATGGGCACGGGGGGCATGTGGAAGCTCTCTGGGAAGCTGATGCTCTGATTGGTGGTCACAGCGTGCATGTTTAGGGAGAGGGGGAGGAGAGAGCATAGGCAGGAGAGCAGGTGCAGAAGGCCACCTGTGGTGAAGGCCACACGGATCGGTCTGTGCTTGTCCAGACCGAAGAAGATGTTCCTAAGGCCGTAGATCGTGCTGGCGTTCGCCAAGAAGCCCAGAACCAGCGCCACCAGCATCAGGACTTGCGCCAATGCTATTTCCATGGGAACAAAGCTATCTGAGATGCCCATCTTCTGGCAGAAAAGGACTCCACGCTCCACGCTTACCAAGGTGTGGCTGTAGAAACACACTCGCCAGATGCCCACCCATGCCTCGCCAGATGAGATGTCGCTCACGTCCGCCACCTCCCACACTCGCCATTGGATCAAGCCGATGGTTACTATGGTGAGAATCCATCCCACGCCACCCAGCCACAGCCCAACAAACTGGGGATGGACTGTGTGGACCAGATAAGCCATAGATCTAGTCTTCTGCTGGGTCTAGTTTTCACCAAACCAGGTTCCACCAGGTAAGACCTATTCAAAACACCAATCTCACCTCTCACAACAGAAGACCCGATGGATGTGCTTGACTGCTGGGTATTCTCAGATGCAAACGCAGTGGCCTGGGATGCTTATTTCCACTCTGTGGGGGAGCATAGCTCCATGGTCTCCCACACTGCTGTTTTCACTTGCCCGGGTCCGTCTCCAGGATACGGGACAAACAAAGCCTCTGATCCCTTGGAGAGGCACAAAAGAAAAGCTTCTAAGCAGATGTGTTGATAATTAAACTGCTGTAGCAAATGAAACTAAAACACACACTCACTATAATAGAGTCAGTGTGAGGGCTTGAAATGCATGTCAATCTGTGTGTTGATACAGACAAGCACAGGAAGATGTGAATAGCTGTTAGGGGTAGTCTAATTTATCTGATCTCTTGAAGAAGCTGGTTAAAGCCTATTAAAGTGCCACAATGTAAAATTTTGCCACTATTTAATGAATCTTTTTTATCAGACTATTTTTGTTTTGGTATTAATTTGGATAGCATATAGTCTCCTAAAGTGAACACAAATGTTATTTCCGCCAGCCATCCAGGACATACTCTACTGTAGTGGTTCTCAACCTGTGGTCCGCCCCACCCCACCCCAAGGGGGGCGCTAGAGATCGCAGGGGATGCGCACAATTTCGTCTGCATTGAGGTTGTGACGTTACCAAAATTATACTTGTGCACATTAAAATTATAGAATCCCAACAAGACACACAATAGAATAATCAAAAGTCTTAAATGTGGACATGTACGGAGTTACCTGGGAGTTACCTTGATTTTGGTTTTATCGAAGGACAGGACAGTTCTCAGCCAGAGTGTGTTATTTGTGGTGAGAAGCTAGCAAACGACACCAGGAGGCCAAGCACAATGAAACTATTGGAGAAAGTTGGGAATATTTTGAGAGGAAGAAGCAACTGGCACTCTCAAGAAGATCCACGGACATCAGAAAAGCTTTTGAAAGAGCAGGTAGTGATTTACACCGAGCCACGGAGGCCGTGGATTTATACCTCTCATCCAACAATCTGCCCTAGGAAACCTGGTGGCACATTGCACTGACGGGGCCGCAGCAATGATGGGCAAAAACAATGGGTTTAACAGCCGCCTGAAGGAAAAAGCCCCAGGGTGCCTGATTTTCCATTGCATGCCACATCGGCAAGCACTGGCAAGTAAAAAAACATTCAAGAGACCTTAGTAACACCCTGTCAACTGTTGTAAGTTGTAAACTTTATTAAAGCTCGCCCATCTAACAAAAGACTTTTTGCCCAGCTGTGTGAGGATGAAGCGCGTTCAACACTACTGCTACACATGGAGGTGCGATGGTTGTCGCGTGGACAAGTGCTTGTGCGTTTTATGGATCTGCAAGAAAAAATAAAGGAATTTTTGCAGGATCACAATCGTCCACTGTGTGAACAGCCGACTGAAACGTTTTGGATCAAAACGGCATACCTGGCGGACACGCTCTACAATGAAACAAACAAGCGGATGCAGGGACCTGAATCAAACGTCATGCATTGCAAAGACGCCCTGGGCGCTTTTGTGGATGGATTACAGAGTTGAAAAAATGGCAAACGGGGAATTACAGCATTTTCCACTGCTGCTGAAGCAGTCTGCTAGCACTGTGCATATCTTTACGCACCGAGTTTACCAGGCACATGAACCTGCTCTGTGAGGAGATTAAGAGCCGCTTCGCTGACGTCAGTGAGTACTTCAAAGGAAGTATCAAAGGAATCGTGAGTGCTGGACCCTTACAATTCCAGCCTCGAGGATGTGGAATACCTCAGCTGTGAAGATAAGCAGCTGATTCTGTTACAAAAATATTTACAGGAGAAGGGATACAAAAGGTTTTGGATTTTCAAAGGACAAGCTGTTGCTCCCTGACTATCCAAACATGCAGTAACAAAGGTTATTCTCCCATTTAGCACTACATACTTGTCTGAGACAGCATTCAGTGCCCTTGTGACAATAGCGTTAGAGCCAGAAACAGACTTGATGTCCACTAGGACTTTAGACTTGACAAACATCACACCTGACATCACATCCCAGGCCAAAGGTATGCAAGCTCAAGGTGGTCATTAGTTAATGACTGAATAAACTGGCACAGAGTAAAAATTTAAGAATTAACTAGAATTAACAAGTGAATATCATACCATTTAAGTTAACTGTCTGAAGGAGATCTGTGACAGAGATGTATGTATAGACCTAGGGTGCTGATGCATCTATGAAAGTCTGTCTTTACTGTTTAATACTGTTATTAAACTGTTAAAGTGTAATGTTTAGCTCTCACGAAAAGAGACACAGGGCCTAGTTAAATGTCCCTGCAGTGATTATTTCTGAATTTTTTATACACCTGATGACACACAGAAGAAAAAAAAGCGGTATAGATACTGATACTTAACAATTATTTTTCTGTTGTAATGGGGTTTACCTATTCTGTTTTGTTGTCAAAAATTAAACTGTGTGTGTGTTAAAATTAAAAGAATTTTTGCAGGAAAAAAGGTTGAGAACCACTGCTCTACTGGAGGGTAGAAAATCACAACAAAATAAAAGAAAACCTTTACAACATGACACTGTTGACTGTATTGCCATCAAACACTAATTAGCATGTTAGCAGTGCCAATAAGACTCCAGGAAGTGTTGGGAAGGTTAAGCATGCCTTTTAGATAGCTAGCTCACTAGTTTTACACTCAAACTCCTTAGTGTTGCTAAGATGTGTTAAGTGTTAAGATTCAAAATCTGTTAATATTATGATTCCAAATGTCTCCTTGTTGTTTAATATAAAATAAATAGTTTCTACAATAGGGTGACCAGAGGCCCCCATTTTGGTGGTCTGTCCACAGTAAAATACACAAAAAAACACTTTGTCCCCAATTTTTGAAGCTAAAACACTACTTAGTTTAATGACATTAGGATTGTCATTGATTTCTACCTCAGAGGTCTGGTCACCTTATTCTACAAGCACTTGTTTTAAGGTCATTTCTCTTTTTGATGTTTTTCTCCCATAGTTCCCACACAAGGTCAGTACAGGCTTGGTAACACATCACAGTTCTGGGCTCTCTATTGAATTTCTCAAAAATACTCGTGTTCAAATCTGGAAGATTTTTACATCTAAAATTATTCTTCCGACCATTTCACAAACTAATATGCTTATCTTATCCTTAACCTACCTTGAATTGACTCCACTTGCCTTTCACTGATGAGAAGAGAACTAATATTTGTTTCCTTGTTCTCAGGGAAAGATCTGAAGACTTCCTGTCTTATCGTACATTAAGTAAATGTTTAATTATGGAGAACAAATTCCCCAGTAAATGTTTGACTTCATATATGTACATCCAGAATATACACATTGAGCAACAAGAGATAATTAGGCTAGTAACCATCAAACTGAGTCATCACAAGACAAACACACCTCAAGAAAGATACAACACATTTGAGATAAAAGCAGATTTCTCAATCCACTTCTAGGTAAAGCCCACTGTTGTAGATTATAAGTCTAAAACCTTGTTTGCAGACCCCCCGCCCACACACACACACACACACACACAAAGGCTACAGTGTATTCAGGCACAGTTTAATGTTCCAGTCCAGATTGGTGCTGATCATTCAGCCTTCACTTTAAAGTGCTAACACATAACCCATCTAGTTTGCAAAATTCACTTTCATAACATTTACATCAGGAAAATATAAATATCTGTGAATATGGTCTATGAAAATGTCTATGAAAATGACAGACAAAAGTAATGCCAGAACAGGCTGTTCTCTACATCACAACTGATAAGAATATTTTGGTAGCTATTACAGAAAGCACAAGCACAATGGTTTTAATAACTGAAATATAATAATCTTTATGTGATAATCTCCACAGCTACAATCAGCAAGCAACGAAGCAAAAATAATGCAAATAATGAATTTAATTCAAACCCTAAAATAAAACCTGAATCGTTTATATGCACTTCTCTTCATAATTCACCACCCACAGCACCATGGAGGTCATCAAAATACAGCCTGAAATAAAATGAGAATAAAATGTTCTTCCCAAGAGAGAGAGCCAGCGCAGCATCAACAGTCAAGTTATAATAGACTCTGCTTGCATAAGTTTAACTTTAAAAACCCACACAATCTCCCTCGGTGAGAGTTAAAACTTTAACTTTAAAAACCCACACAATCTCCCTTGGGATCAAGCACACTTTAGATGAGTGTCTTGAAGTCAAATCTAACAAATAAATAAATAAACTAACCGTCATATCTGGTTTTGTTTCACAAATAAACAGTCAGTCATATCTGGTTTTGCTTCACAAATAAACAGTCAGCCATATCTGGTTTTGCTTCACAAATAAACAGTCAGTCATATCTGGTTTTGCTTCACAAATAAACAGTCAGTCATATCTGGTTTTGTTATGTGTGGGCTCCAGTTCTTCAAAGATCTGTTGTTTGTTACTTTTTTGTTCTGGTTCCAGTTTTAAGATGTGCTTTTTTTCTCTCTCTCGCTCTCTCTGTCTCTCTCCGAATGTGAGTCTCTGGTCCAAGGGGCAGTCTCTTACCCTCTCTTTCTCTTCCTATGCCTCTCTCTCTCTCTCTCTCTCTCTCTAGAGTGTGAGTCTCTGATCCAAGGGACAGTCTCTCTCTCTCCCTCCTTCTCTCTCTGTCTAGAGTGTGTCTCTGATCCAAGGGACAGTCTCTCTCTCTCCCTCCTTCTCTCTCTCTCTCTCTCTCTAGAGTGTGAGTCTCTGATCCAAGGGACAGTCTCTCTCTCTCTCTCTCCCTCCTTCTCTCTCTCTCTCTCTCTCTGTCTCTAGAGTGTGTGTCTCTGTTCCAGAGGCAGACTGTCTCTCAGACACTTGAGCTGCTCCTCGCCCAGTTTGATCTTGTCCTCCAGCTTACGCTGCTCAATGATGAGAGCTGACTTCATCTTGACGAAGTGCTCGTAGTCAGCCAGACGCTCAGCGCTCAGGTAGGTGGCCAGGATGTCGTAGACCAGTCGCTCACGCCGATCCAGGTTCTCCTTCAGCTCCTTGGCGTCCTCGTGCTGACGAATCAGCAACCGGCGCTTCTCGGTCAGGGCATGCTGAGGAAGAGAAAGGGGGTGGTAAGACATGTGACGCAAGCAGCAATCACCATACTGCAGAATCATATAGAAATATAATAGATGTTTAGATCACATATAGAAATGTAGAATCATATATATTTGAATTATATATATTTATATATATGATATAGTATATACACATACAGAAGCACACCAAATATCACTAAGTGTTATAACAGAAGCTGGAAGAATGACCCATTGAAGACATTGTGACAGCTGTACGTGGGAACCATAGGGTGGGTTAACTTATGTGAGGGAACCCAGGGACACACACACACACACACACACACACACACACGCATATCCCGTCACCTTCTCCTCAGGTGAGGCCCCCTCTTCCAGGTTGTTGAGAGCGTTCTCCACGCGGGCCAGTCGTCCAGAGAGGGACAGCAGGAGGCTGACCACCTTGTCCAGGTCCCCGATGAACATGCGAAACTTGTCAAGCTCGTTGGGCTTGCAGACGGCTTGCACGGTTCCCTCCACCTCCTCGCCCAGGGCGTTGTTCTCCTGGATGTCCTCCTGAAGGCTCTCCCGCGCCTCATGGAGAACCTGAAGCTTCTTACTCAGGCTGCTGATCAGCTCTTGCTGCATACACACATACACACACACACACACATGTTACTTCTTTATTTCTGTCCACTATTCAGAATAAATATTCACAAGAACACAAATTAAACAGTTGCAACAGCTGTTCAGACATGAAACAGTCATATAACTCTAACATTAACTAAATCTTGTGGATTATGGATACACACCTTCTTTTCTATATATGGCAACTTCTAATTATAGATAAGATTGAACTATATAGCATTTAGTTTAATTAGGGATGACATTGAACTATACTTAGTTGTTTTGCTTTTGCTTTTCAGAAGAGGCTGGGCTGTGTCATTGTGTGTGACAGAGAATGTGTGTGTGACAGTATTCAGTGAATTTAATCAAAGATGCCAAAGATGTGCGTCATAGTAAAGTACAGTAGATGGTCAGTCTCATAGAGGGGATATGAGCTGTCATTTTATATAAGAGAATGTGTGCATGTCACACTATTTAGTAAACTGTATGCACATTTTCTAAATATATGTGTATGTGTGTGTGAGTATGTACGTGTGCATGTGTATGCACGTGTGTATGTGTGTGTGTATGTGAAGGTGTGTGTGTGTGTGTATCTGAGTGTGTGGTGTGTGGTACCTTCTTGCTGGAGAGGTCGTAGTCGAGCTCGTCCTCAGAGTTCTGCTCGTCCATCTGTTCCTGCATGTCCTTCATTTTAATTAGAAGCTCCGCCTTAGGGGCGGACGTGCTGTAGTAAGACGAGCTGCTCACCACCGACACTGCTGTAGCCAGGTCATCCTCCACCCTCCTGCTACACACACACACAAATATAAACACACACATATACACACATACAGCCAGTTTTACTCAATAGGTTCAATGTTCTTCCACTAGGGGGCAGTGCTGTCATTGCTTAACTGAGCTGTGGCACAGGGTAGTTCAGCTGAGCACCAATGGGAGAAAGTTAGAGTGTTATCTGTCCCAGCTGAGAACCAATAGGAGCATGTTATGGTGTTATCTGTCCCAGCTGAGCACCAATAGGAGCATGTTATGGTGTTATCTGTCCCAGCTGAGCACCAATAGGAGCATGTTATGGTGTTATCTGTCCCAGCTGAGCACCAATAGGAGCCAAGTAGATGTTAGGCGTTATCTCTTCCTTCACTAATCATCCTGTGTGCCATTACCTCACCTTACTGTTAAGACTTTAAGAGTCCAGATGAGTTTAGCCTCTGGAGGAGATTTGGCTTGTAAGGACTGGGCTATTTTGTCACACAGTCACTCTTCGCATGCTAGGTACCCACCTGCGGTCTGAGGCACGGGGCGACGTCTGTTTTGGGGTGGCCCGCCTGCGCTGCTGCGCCCCCTCCAGTGTCTGTTCCCCCT